>VDFB02000015.1:168146676-168157795 GCA_007258455.2 Sequoia sempervirens | reverse complement strand
CCATTCATAGATTTTTTAATATACTTGACTATCTTAGCATGGGCGGATGGGGGAGAATCAAACCCCAAAATAGCCTCACTAAAAAACAAATTATTCTTATTTCCCAAGACACCACCTACAACCATACCATGAACCATGCAATAGTAGCACCCTACCTCAGAAAATCCCCACACAAACCCCTGCTACAAAATTAAAAAAATAATAGCCTTGCTCGAACCACACCCCCCATGCAAACCCCTTACACCACAAAAACAAATCACACACCACCCGTGTCACAAAAGAGATCATGAACCAGAAGAAAGAGCGGGTTCATGGCTAGGGTTGACGAGCCCTAGCCATTGTAGCCCAATAAGAGACCCACAACACCATCCAATCAACCACCAAATACACTTATCTAGACATCAATGTTTATTACAAGTTTTAGTTGAATATACAAATTTTAATTTTGAAAAATAATTCATGGTTAGTAAACATTAAAGAAGATTGAAATCAATTCATTTGCAATGTTCAATATTTATGATGTCTCTAGTTCACGTTTATGGGTAATGTTGTTAGTTTTGAACTACTACATATATCACTTGACATAACTACAACAATGATGCATGTGACATCATCCTTATAAATCACCAAGGAGTAATAATGAATCATTTCAATATTAAATTGGAGGAACGAGAAATATTCTTTAGATAACTGACATTAGTCTCACATTTATAAAGATAAATAAATTATTAATTTTAATTATATTTTTGTTGAAAACTTAAAAGGGATTTTTACTTAAGAGGAAATGTTGATAGCTTGACCTAATTTTATAAGAAATACTTCTAAACCTTAATCAAGGTGACTAAGTACTCTACTAGCACATATATTTAATAATATATATAAAATACATGAAGAAATATCCTTCTCGAGGTGCCTAGTTTTTTAATCAATTTCTCACATAAAAGTGCAATAGGTGCCTCAAGAAAGGATATCTCTCAAAGTATTGTATATATAAGAGGATTAGGGAGGATTAGGGCTAGTGTTGGGGTTAGGTTAGGTTTAGGTTTAGGGTTAGAGATATAATTAGGGTTAGTGTTTTTTTTAGTGTTAGTGTTATAGTTGGGGTTATAGTTAGGCTTAGAGTTAGGGTTCGAGATAAAATTAAGGTTAGGGTTAGAGTTAGAGATAGAATTAGGGTTAACATTAGTATTAAGAGTTGGGGTTATAGTTAGGGTTAGGGTTAAGGTTAGAGATAAAATTAGGGTTAAGGTTAAATTATAGTTAGGGTTATGGATAAAGTTAGGGTTAAGATTAGGGTTATGATTAGAAATAGAGTTAGAGTTGTAAATAGCATTGGGGTTAGAGTTAGAGACAAAAATAGGGATAGGTTGGATAGGTTTAGGTTTAGGTTTAGGTTTAGGGTTACAAATAGGGTTAAGGTTAGAGATAGAATTAGAATTAGAGATAGGGTTATAGATAGAATTAAGGTTATAAATAGGGTTATGGTTAGGGTTAGTGTTAAGGTTTGAGTTAGGGTTAGGGTTAGAGATAGAAATTGGGCTAGATTTAAGGTTAGAATACGAATTTGATTTGAGGATGAAGTTAGGGTTAGGATTAGAGTTAGATATAGAATTTGGGTTAGGGTTAGGGTTAGGGTTAGAGTTAGGATCAAAGATAAAATTAGGGTTAGTGAAGGAGTTATGGTTAAGGTTAGGGTTAGGGTTAGAGATAAAAATAAGGCCAAGGTTAGGGTTAGAATTAGAGTTTGGGTTGGGGATAAGATTAAAGTTAGGGATAATATTAGGGTTAGGGTTAGGGTTAGGGTTAGAGATAGAATATGAGTTATGGAAGCAAGGTTTTAATTAGAGTGAGGGTTGAGGATAAGGTTAGGGTTAGGGTTAAGATTAGGTTTAGGGTGAGGGTTAGTGAACTAGAGATAGAATATAGGGTAGGGTTAGCATTAAAAGCTATGATTAGAGATAAAATTAGGGTTGGGGTTGGGGTTATTGATATCATAGGGTTAGTTATAGGATTACGGTTAAGGTTAGGGTTAGGGTTAGGGTTAGGGTTAGGGTTAGTGTTAGGGTTAGGGTTAAGATTAAGGTTAGGGTGAGGGTGAGGGCTACAGATAAAATTAGGGTTAGGGTTAGGGTTAGTGTTAGGGTTAGAGATAGAATTAAAGTTAGGTTTGGAGTTAGGGTTAAAATTAACTTTGATGTTAGTTTTAGAATTAGGGTTAGGGTCAGGGATAAAGTTATAAGTATTTTTTGAGTTAGGTTTAGGGGGTTATAGTCAAGGTTACATTATAATTAGTGTTAGTTTTAGAAGTTGGGTTAGGGTTAGAGATAGATTTAGAGTTAGGGTTGGGTTAGAAATAGTGTTAGTGTTGGGGTTAGGGTTAGAGTTAAATTTAGGGTTAGAATGGTTAGAGTTAGAGTTAGAGTTAGAATTAGCGTCGGTTTTAGGGTTGGGGTTAGGGTTATAAATAGGGTTAGGATTAGGGTTATAATTAGAATTAGTGTTAGTTTTAGAATTAGATTCAAGGTTAGGATTAGAATTAGAATTAGGGTTAGGGTTAGAATTAGAGTTAAATTTTGTGTCAGTTTTAGGGTTAGAGTTATAATTAGTATTAGAGTTAGGTTTACTTTAGAGTTGGGGTTACAGATAGAAATAGGGTTAGGGTTAGAGTTACAATTAAATTTAGTGTTAGCTTTGGAATTAGGGTTAGGGTTAAAATTAGTGTTAGTGTTAGAATAATTGTAAAATATTTTGAATTTTTACCCTAACCATAATTAAAACCTAACCCTAATCCTATTTGTACCCCAAACTTAACCCTAACCCCAAGTTTTGTTGGAATTTCAAGTAGGATTATCCAAATAAATAAATAAAATGAATTAAAGCAATGTAGATATAAAATAATTCACAAAGAGAATGAAATTCACAAAGGAACAAACAAAAATATTAACATGGTTCACTATTTGGGCTATATCCACAAAACAACAATCCCAATTTTATTAAAACTTCTAGTGAAATCAAATTACATTTTTGCAACAAATACCATTGTTGTATTTCTCTTCAAAATTTATATATACTTCATTGTACATGCACTTTATTGCGTTCTTCCAACACAAAACCGTGAGTTCCAAAATTTTGTCTACGTGACTATCCAACATCACACTGCATACTGCTTGTTACGTGTAACATTCTTTTTCACATGACTATTGAACTTTGATCTACAATAGGATAACTATTTAGTTGTGGGCAGTTATAAAACTAATCTCAAAATATAATTTTTAGTGAATTTTCTTTATTAAAATTGGCTAATAAGACCTTGCAGGAGAGGCTCTACCCCTTACACACCCCCGTTAGTTATTTTGGTGGAAATCATACCTAGCAAAGTGGTCAAAATATTAACTTAAAGCATGATTAGACTATACATACCAACAATTTTATTGAACCTTAACCCTTACCATAATTAAAATATAATCCTAAACCTAATTAAATTCTAACCTTAATTAAACCCTAAACCTAATTGAACTTGAACCCTAATTGAACCCTAACAATAACCCTAATTGAATCTTAATTAAAACCTAACCCTACTTGAGCTTGAACACTAACTCTAACCTTAATTGAACCTTAAACCTAACCCTAATTGACTCGTAATTGAGCCCTAACCCTAATTGAACATGACCTTAACTCTAATCATAATTGAACCCTAACCCTAACTCAACCCTAATCCTTAGGCTAACCCCAAGATTTATCCTAGACCTTAACCATAACTCTGGTTGAATCTAAATTCTAATTGAACTTGAACCCATAATTGAACCCTAACCCTTAGTGAACCTAAACCCTAACCCCAAGCTTTATTGTAGAACCCTAACCTTAATTGAACCCTAGCCCTCACCCTAATTAAGTTTTAATCCTAACCATTATTGAAGCCTAATTAAATCATAACCCTAACCTAGCATTAACCCCCTAAATGAACTTGAACCATAACCCTAATCATAACCCTAAAACTAACCCTATCCCAACCCTAACCTTAATTCTAATGATAACCTAAACCATAATTCTAGCCCTATTTGAAATCACATTTCTAACACTAACCCTAATTCTAATGGAATTCCTAATTCTAACTATAATCTTAATTAAACCCTTACCTTAACCTTAATTGAACCTTAACCCTAATTCAACCCTAACCCTAACCTAACCTTAACCCTAAACCTAATTAAAATTCAAACTTAACCCTAATTAAACCCTAACCATAATCCTATTTGAACCCTAATCACAATTCAACCCTAACCTTAACTTAAAGATTTTTCCTATAACCCTAATTGAACCCTAACCCTAACCCTAACTAAACCTTAGCCCTAATTGAATATTAATCCTAATCAAACCCTAACCCTAATCCTAATGTAATTAAACACTAATATTAACCCAAACTCTAACCATAATTGAACTCTAAACCTATCCCTGACTCTAATTAAACCCCAATCGGTAATCAAAACCTAACCATAATTAGACCATAACCCTAACCCTAATTGAACCATTATCCTAAATTTAATTAAACCCTAACCTTAACCCTTATTAAATCATAACCTAAATTGAAAACTAACCTTAAACTTAACCCTAAGTGAACTTTAACCCCAACCATAATCTTAATCCTAATCTTATTTAAACCCTAACCTAATTGAACCTGAATTCTAACCCTAACTCTATCACTAAATGAACTCTTTAATCCTAACCCTAGCTCTAATTAAACCCTAATCCTAATTGAATGCTAAATGAATTCTAACCCTAATAATTTAATACTAACCTTAATTAAACCATAACCCTAACCTAACCCTAAACCCTAATTGTAATTGAACACTAACCCTAGTTCCAACCTTAATAATAATCATAATAATAACCCTAGTTCTAACCTCTAGTCTATGCTAATTCTAATTATAATCCTAACCCTAATTCTAATCATAACCATAACCCTAATCATAACCATAATCCTAGCATTAACCCTCATTCTAACTTTAACCCTAGCCCTAATTCTAACCATAACCCTTCATCTAAGCCTAATTTTAATAGTTAGGGTTTTAGGTTACTATAGATTTAAAGTTTAGGGTTAGAATTAGGGTTAGCACTATAAGTATTACCATTAACCTAATCCTAATCATAACTCAAAGTTAACCCTAATTCTAATTCTAATCTTGATCCTTATCCTAAACCTACACCCAACCGTAACCCTAATCCTAATTATAATAAGGTTTAGAGTTATAGTTAAATTTGAATAATAGATGTTAATTATAATTATTATAATTATAGTTAGGATTGTAGCTAATTATTATAATTAATTATTGTTGAGATTATAGATAAAAACCTAATAATAACTTTTAATAGTTAATTATTACAAATTAAGTATAACTTAATAATTATAATAAATCATTATTATAGTTAATTATAATAATAAGTTAAACTTAATCCTAACTATAGTTATTTATAGTTAATTATTATTATAATAAATTAAATTTATTATTAATATTTTAACCAAAATTATAAGTTAATTAAGTTTATTATTAACTATTATTAATTGTTATTAATAAATTAACTTTATTATTATTATAATTATTAATAATAAGGTTAACTTATTCAGGATATTATTAATAAATTATTAATAATATTTTTTTATAAATAATGTATATAATAAAATAATTAATATTATTAACTTAATTTTATATTAAGTTATTAATTAGTAATATACTATATTAACTTATTATAATAATTATAGTTTATTAAAGTTAATTATTATTATAAACTTATGAACTATAATCCTAATTATTAACTTTATTATTAATATTTAATAATTATTATAATTATCTATAATAATAATAAAAGTTCATAATAATAAGTTTTGATTATATGGGAATAGCAGGTTTTGAAGGGACCCGAAACCCTTTACAACAAAATACACAAAATGTTGCTAGAAAGGATTTTCAAAAGGCCACCAACAACAACCCAATAGCCAAAAAATAGTACAAAAGGGGTGCTAGACAAAAATATAGCAATTAACTACCAACAACACCCATCAGCCACAAACCAGCAAACCAACCGAAAAGAAACCTACACCCAGTAGGAAACAAAAAGCAACAAAGAAGATGACCAAACACTAGTCCAAGTTACTCAGGGTGTTAGCCACCTCAATCTGCTGGTTCCTATGTCTTTCGATCGTATCCAGTAGCTCCTTCTTCTCAGCATCAAAGGATCTCTTCTAATTAGCCGACCCTCTAACAGCAAGTCCTTTGTCATCATCCTTAGCAGCTTTTTTACCTTTTCCCTTAGTCGCATGCTCTTTCTCCATAAGCTCAAAGAAGTAAACCTGATCCTCCCTGAGCTCACTAATCTTTCTAAAAAGGACTTCCAAGGAGTCTGTGTTGTTCTTCATAGAGATATGAAATTCTTGCAATAGTTTTTTAATATCAGCATTCGTACCCAGAACCTTGGCTTCTAGAGCAGCCAACCTTTCCTCACACAGAGATTTGAAGTCATGATAGGAACCTTCAAGGTCCACCATTCTTTTCAATAAGAATGTTTGGAACCAAACCCTTCAAAACATTCTTCAGATTCTCCTTCAGACCTCTAATTTTAATATTAATCTTATTGAACTCCTACAGAGTCCACTTAGCTAATTTAAACGTACCTGTGAACCTAGTGTTTTTATCCTAATCTAAGTGTGCAAACTAACTAAACTAGAATGCAAAGCAAAACATAAGATCACCTCAAATGATTAGCCTAAGGAATAAAACACAAAAGAAAAAATAAAAACAAGACAAAGATTATACCTTTTGTGTAACTCCTTAGTTGGCCCTTGATATTGTTGA
Source organism: Sequoia sempervirens (assembly GCA_007258455.2). NCBI lineage: Eukaryota > Viridiplantae > Streptophyta > Pinopsida > Cupressales > Cupressaceae > Sequoia > Sequoia sempervirens. The sequence continues at coordinate 168,150,950 of VDFB02000015.1, read as the reverse complement.
AGATGTGTGCTCCTTGGATGGTTGTGTAATGAAGATGGGTGCAAGATGAACAATGTGGACACAAGATAATAGAAACTTGATGAAGCTACAATAAAAAAGTGCACTTAAAGTTGGATGCTAATGCAAAGGATAATGCTTGAAATGGCTTCAAAATTTGAGAGCATGTGGGTGCAAAAATGACTAAGTACTCTAAATGCATTAGAAGAGGGGGTATTTAAAGAAGAATTTGAATTCTCTAGAGAATTCAACAGTCAAGATTGTGCCACCATGGCCAGGATGAAGGGCTATGGTGAGTTGAGGACTCATAATCCCTCATATCTTACCATCTGGTAGGTGAAGTGTCACAAGGACACATGAGGTGGAAGATGACATGTGATGGGAAGGTACTTATAAGTACCTTGAAATAAGGGTGATGTGACCTCTTAATGATCACATGGGGAAGAGGAGAATCTTGGATGAATAAAATTGAATTTAAAATTCACATGATTAAGAGATTTGGTGGATAAGACAAGGTTCCCAAAAAAAGAGGTGAGAAGTACCTTAGATAAGACAAGGTCCTTAAAAAGGTAAGTACTTACCCACATGTGACAATTAAAAAGTTCTAGAAGAATTTGGCACATGTGAATGATGTGACAAGTCAAAGGTTCTAGAACTTGCATGGGGAAGAGAAGATTCCTTAGAGGAATAAAAGTTAATTAAAAATTCACATGGGGAAGACAAAAAGGAATTAAAAATTCCTTAGGGGTTGGGGAGAGTTGACCAAGGTACTGATTAGACTTAACTACTCAGTAATTAGAAAATAATTAGTGGTTAATAAGGATTAGAAGCCAACTTACAAAAGTTGGAGGATGTGACTCATCCTAATCAAGGATTAGGCATGTGCACATCCCTAATGAAGAGATTAGGAGGTGGGTTAGGATTAAGTGAAAGTGATGAGACGTGTGAGAAATTAAATACATGTCATATTTATTTAATTCATTTGATGAAAGGAGGATTAAAGAGATAAGGTATTTAATTATTAACTAAATACCTTAGGGATTTGGTAGAATTAAGGGTATTAATTAGATAATAGTGATATTACCTAATTAACGCAATCAAAGGGATAAATTTGGACCAATGTAAGTGTCCAAATTTAGGTGTCTACAGTACCAGTGGCCCTAACCCTATCCATATCAAGCAAATCATACATGGAGGTAGCGGCATCATCAAGGTAAGAAAAATCCTTGGAAAGAGGATTTACCTTCAAAGGCTCTTGTTTAGCTTTTTTCTTCTCCGCATCCTCCTCATCTAGATGCCTTAACTCCTTGTCCTGCTCAATCTTGGGCATATCCTAGATTGGGGAATCCTCAATGGCGATCGTCTTATCACTAGAATCCTTTCCATCACTAGACACAATGGGGTCCTTAATTGGACCATCTGAGGCCTTATTCTTTAGGTTAGTAATGCACTTTGACAACCTTCACGTCTTGTCCACCAAACCCGTAGCAATATCCTGTGTCCCCGCCTCAAGGCCACCACCAACAACATCATTACCAACAACCACCTCCATAGTTTTGGGAGTGGAATCATCTTAGCGTACTTTTGTGTCCTCACTCTTAGAAAGGGAAAGCCGCTTAGTTGCCTTGTTACTCTTAGAACCACCCGCCTTCCTCTTCTTTGAAGAAATAGTTGCAACTGCCGGAGACAAATCCTCCTCCTCATCCAAAGAGGACTCTGTGCCCGATGACACGTCACTTAAAGTCTTCTCCTTTCCCTTGATGGCAGGAGCAGGGATAAGAGACTTAACATGCTCCATAATCAATAAAATAATCTCCTCATGGAGGATGGGGGCCCTCCTATTCTTCAGATGAGCATAAACAGAGACCTCCAAAGATGATAATAGAAAGAAAGGAAACAAAATGAACAAACCATGTCTAAAATGGTTGAGGAGAGTAAAATGGTGATCAAGAATAGTTGTAAACCTCCCCTCCAAAGTCACATAATGCATAAGCACCTCAACAACACCCACCAAAATTTTCTTGAGGGATTTTCTCTCATAGCTCTAGGTCTCCAATTTAACTAATTTCTTCCGCTCATCATCTTTAAAAAAGTAGGCCATCGCCTCCTTATTACTCTTTTTATCCTTGTAGAACTTACAGCCAACCACTGGCATCCCAGTAATAGAAGCAATTAAATCCTCATTTACCTCCACTTCCAGACCATTAACCTTGAGCTTGCGATTATTCCAAAAAGATACAAATTGTGTCGAGGCATTAGGGTCATGCCCATGCAGCTTCTCGAGGAATGGAGTAAAATTGCCATGGTGTAGAATATTCTAGAGATTCTTCTTTCTCTGAATTTCCCCACAAGAATGTGGCTCGATTCTACTCCTGTCACCGCCCATTGCTAGCAACACAAGAAACACCAAACCCTTGCAAATAACACTCAACTAAAAAACAAAGAGAAAAAGAAAACCCACAAAGCGTGTGAAACAAAGGAAGGTAGTAGACCATGAATGTTGCATCAACTTAACACATGCCATCATTCCTCAATAAACTCCTAGATTTCTCAGGAAGGATCGATCCCTCCTCATGCGAACGTAAATCATTTAATCTAATAGTCTCAGCAAAAAATATGCCAATGAGTTTCCTTCTCAGTAAACGTTAGAGACACGGGTCTCCTCACAAGATTGTAACATGATTATTGTATCCTTAATGAGCTAATCAATATTCCAACTCAGAGGATGAGTGCCACATAGATAATTTACTATGTTCGAAGAGTCACCTTCAACCCATAATTTGGAGTAGCCCTTACTGATTGCAAATCTAACACTTATGAATGTAGCCTCCGCCTCCGCACAGTGATTGGTCTGAGTTCCCAATGGGTTCATAATAATAAGTTAATAATTAGGATTAACTTATTTTACAATCCACTTCTACTTCTTTGCCAACATGTACATTCTTGAATAAAAGGTGATGGGCAAGAAGCAGAGTAAGTTTGAAATCCTTTGAAGGCGATGGCGAGGAAGATGTAGATTCTAATGGTGATGCAGACGGTTATTTTTCATTGCTTGTTTTTTTTGTGGCTACACAACCTGGGTGGATGGTACTGGGTGCTTGTGGTGGAGGCCATTTTGTTGGAAATTTGGGTACTCTAGCATCCCTCCTATTCCATAGCTCTAGTATGAATGGTGCAACTCTAATGTTCATTGTTTTCTTTTCTTTTTGGGTCTCTTGGGGGGGCCTACTATTTTTTATAGTCAATGGCCTAGATATGTCTTTTGAGTTTTCTCACTCAAATCTTATCTTTGTGGGTGATTTTTGGTGGTAGTGTCTATGGTGACCCTCCAATCTTGATATTGTCATTTTTTGACCCAATAATGATGCCATGGATCTCTATGGAGTTTGGGTTAGGAATTTTTGGTGCCTCAACTTCTCTAGATCTCAACCAAGTCGTGTTGAGATTAAATGTGAAAAGAAAGAGTTATTTTTAGGTTTTTTTTTCAATTGTTTCAATTCATTGATGTTGGTATATGGCGACTGATCATGCTATACTGTATAGCCCATGGTTTACTGTACACCCTGGCCCCTATCCTTGTCGGGGTCTGGGGCTGGGCCGGGCCCCGGGTGGGGGTTTGGAGGCGGCAGCTGCCGAGAAAAAATTTCCTCCTACTTTTTTGCGTGATCACCAAAAAAGGGAAAAATCAATGAAAAAGGAAAAATCCGATTTTGTAGAACCTAAAATCTGGAAGATTCTAAGCTTGTTAAAAAGGGGTTCGGATGGGTATTACTATATGATGAAAAATGTGATTATTCGCAAGATTGTAATAGGTTTTACACTAGATAATAAAAGTATTGGATGGCTGTGGTTTGGTGGATGTAGCCCGGATTGGGTGAATCACGTTAAATTTTTGTGTTATGATATAATCTGTGTGTTTTAGTTTCTTTGTTTATTAATTAAATCTGTATTTAATTGTTAGATATCTGCCATCTCTAACCCTAACAAGTGGTATCAAAGGGGGTTGTGTTTTGATTATCATCTGTAGGAAGGTCTCACGACTGAGTGGGAGTCTCACGGTTGAGTGGGAGCAATGGCAGACAAGGGTAAGAAGGTAGAGAAGTTTAACAGGTAGAACTATCAGTTATGGAAGATGCAAATGGAGGACTATCTCTATCAGAAGGATTTATGGCGGCCATTGGAAGGGAAAACCAAGAAACCCGCAGCAATGTCAGATGAGGACTGGGAGATCTTGGATAGAAAGGCTCTTGGCGGTATTCGTTTGTGCCTAGCACAAA
>VDFB02000015.1:168054889-168146576 GCA_007258455.2 Sequoia sempervirens | reverse complement strand
GTAAGAAATTACTTCATTCAAATAATGTTTTCTGGAGTCTAAAATGTGTTAATATGGATTTTTGTGAAAGTTGTGTGTCACGAAAAACAAAAGAGAGTAAGTTTTCTCAAAAGGGATGGGAGGAAGCAAAAGAAAGATGAGAAATTGGAGCTTGTGCATATGGATGTATGGGGACCAGCTCAAGTATCTTCTCTCAGTGGCTCTCTCTATTATGTTACATTCATTGATGATGCAACTAGGAAGGTATGGATTTATTTCCTTAGGTAGAAATCTAATGTATTTGAAACTTTTGAAAAATGGAGAAGCTTGGTTGAGAATGAGACAGGTAAAAAGCTAAAATGTCTTAGATCTGATAAAGGTGGTGAGTATTGCAGCAAAGAGTTTGAAGATTATTGTTCCTCTAATGGAATTCATAGGAAAAAAAGGTTCCAAGGACTCCACATGAAAATAGAGTGGCTAAGCACATAAATAGAACAATAATGGAGTGTGCATGGACTATGAGATTGCATGATGGGATGCCTTTAAAAATGTGGGAAGAGATTGTAAACACTGTTGTTTATTTAATCAACAGAGGTCCATCTAATCCTTTGGGTTGTGGTATTCCAGAGGAAGCATGGAAAGGTAAGAAGGTGAGTTATTCTTTTCTCAAAACCTTCGGTTGTGAAGCATTTGCACATGTAGATTCTGAAAATAGAACCAAGCTTAATGCAAAATCAAAGAAATGTGTATTTATTGGATATGGCATTGATGAATTTGGTTATAGGCTTTGGGATTTTGAAAATTAGAAAATTGTGAGAAGCATGGATGTCATATTCAATGAGAAAGTATCGTACAAAGATCTGTTGCTGCAACGTGAGAAGAAAGAAAATGATTATGCATTGTTGGATGATATTCCAAACAATGATGTTTTAGTGGTTCCTCATGCTAGGCAACAACATCAACAACAAATACCACAAACTCCCCGCTAGATGATCTTCAAGGATAAGTAGACCTAGAAAGATTCTCTCCTCTTTGTATACTATTTTGTTAACTCCATCGGGTGGAGCCGTATCATTATGATGAAGCTATGCGGTGTGGATACCAAGGTTCGTGGGAGCATGGAATGGAAGAAGAAATGGACTCCTTGCTGAAAAAACCAAACTTGGGAATTATGCAAGTTGCTTGCAGGTAAAAAGGCTTTACCAAACAAATGGATTTATAGGCTGAAAGAGGAGGATGGAGGTAAGAAGAGATTTAAAGCCATATTAGTTGTAAAGGGATTTGCACAGAAAAAAGGGTATTGATTTTGATGAGATTTTTTCTCCTGTTGTTAAAATGACTTCTATTCATATTGTTTTAAGTATTGTGGCTGCTGAAGATTTGCATTTAGAATAGCTTGATGTTAAAAGAGACTTTCTCCATGGTGATTTGGAAGAGGAAATATATATGGACCAGCCACAAGAATTTGAGGTCAAAGGTAAGGAGAAACTAGTGTGCAGATTGAAGAAAAGCTTATATGGCTTGAAGCAAGCACCTCGGAAATGGTACTTAAAATTTGATAGTTTTATCGCTGAGCAAGGCTATAGTCAGTGTAATTCTGACCATTGTGTTTATTTTAAGAGGTTGGATAATGACAGCTACATTATTTTATGTTTATATGTTGATGACATGCTTGTAGTTGGGTCTAACATGGATCACATAAGTGAGTTAAAACAACAGTTAGAAAATTCTTTTGCTATGAAGGATTTTAGGAGAAACCAAATCCTTGGTATGAAAAATTTGTAGAGATAGGAAAAATAGAAATTATTTTTTTATCTCAGGCTAATTATGTTGAAAAGTTGTTGCAGAGATTTCATATGGAGAATGCAAAAGCTGTCAGCACACCTTTGCCTAGTCATGTTAAATTGACTAAGGATATGTGTCCAAAGACACAAGAGGAGGAAGAAAAAATGTCCAAGGTACCATATGCTTCAGCTGTAGGCAGTCTAATGTATGCCATGGTATGCACGAGACTGGATATTGCACATGTTGTAGGAGTTGTTAGCAGGTATTTGAGTCATCCTGGAGTTGAGCATTGGAATGCAGTAAAATAGATTCTCAGGTATTTAAGAGGTACATCCAATAATTGTTTATGTTTTGGGGGCTCTAATACTGATTTAAAAGGCTATGTTGACTCAGATTTAGCAGGGGATATAGATACTAGGTGGAGTACCACAGGTTATGTATTTACAGTTGGTGGGACAGCAGTGAATTGGATTTCTCGATTGCAGAAGGTGGTTGCTTTATCCACCATAGAGGTAGAGTATGTTGCTGCAACAAAGGCGGTAAAGGAGATGATATGGCTGCAACTTTTCATGGATGAGTTGGGCAAACAACAGGCTGGAAATTACTTGTTTACAGACAGCCAGAGTGCTATACATCTTGCAAAGAATTCTACTCTGCATTCTAAAATGAAACACATCTAGTTGAGATATCATTTCATTCAGTCAGTGTTGGAGGATGGACAAGTTAAGCTGGACAAGATACATACAGATGTCAATCCAGCGGATATGTTTACGAAGGTGGTGACAAGGGAGAAGCTGAGCTCCTCTTCAACTTCGGTTGGTCTTCAAGGTTGAATTCAAGTATAACAAAGCAGCAGGGTCCAAGGTACTTATTTCCAGTGGGAGCTGTAATTGCAGCAGTGTCGTCCAGGATCAGTCTCCAAGTGGGAGATTGTGTTGGTATGGAGCCTGATCAGTCTCCAAGTGGGAGATTGTTGGTATGTGGCGACTGGTCATGCTATACTATATAGCCCATGGTTTACTGTACACCCTGGCCCCTAAAATCTGGAAGCTTTTAAGCTTGTTAAAAAGGGGTTCGGATGGGTATTACTGTATGATGAAAAATGCGATTATTCGCAAGATTGTAATAGGTTTTACACTGGATAATAAAAGTATTGGATGGCTGTGGTTTGGTGGATGTAGCCTGGATTGGGTGAACCACGTTAAATTTATGTGTTATGATTTAATCTGTGTGTGTTTTAGTTTCTCTATTTATTAATTAAATCTATATTTAATTGTTACATATCTGCCATCTCTAACCCTAACAATTGACACGTGGAAATTAACTTTGGAGGTCTAGAGTTTGGTTACCTCTATTAGGGATGGTGTTGTTCATCACTGTTGTGTGAAAGTTGAAATCCATCATAGGGGTTTGTTTGTGTTGGTTGTCTTTGTTGACTTTGCGCTTTTGGAAAATATTATTCTTGTGGGTGTTTCAAACCAAAAACAAAGCCAAGGTATACGAGATCCCATCAAGATGGGATCTCGTATACCTTGGCTTTGTTTTTGGTTTCCCCTATTGAGGCAAGGTTTTCTCCCATTGAGGTGGAGACTATCATTATAAGAATGGCTACGGTTTTACTTCTTTTTTTGATGTTGTCTTCTCCTATTGAGTTGGAGAGTGTCTATACAAAAAAAGGAGTTGTTTCAATTGAAACCCTTCTTATGGGTGTGTTTGTGTTGATAGTCCCAGTTGACTCTAGTCTTATGAAAGAAGAATATTCTTGTGGGTATTGATGGGACTCCATTTACCCTTGCTCTCTTTTTGATGTCCCCTTTTGAGGTGGGTATTTCTCCTAATGAGGTGGGGACTATTCTTATTAGATTGGCTAGGATTTTGCTTCTTTTTCTAGTGATATATTCTCCTATTGAGGTGGAGAGTGTTTGTGTTAGAAAAACAAGAGGTGTTTCAAGGGGGATTTGGCTGCCATTATTTCATATTTCTTCCTTTAATCCTATTGAGGTGGAGTTTAATATTGTTGATGGGACCTTGGATCTATGTCATAGAAAAAAGGACCCTTTGCTTGACATGAGAATAATTCATGATTAATTAGAAATTAATGAGGTCTTAATCTAGTGTTGTGAGGCATTTTATGCATCCACATTAGGTCTTGGACCCTTATAAATTGAATAACATGCTTTTAACTACGTCTTGTAAAGGTGTTGCAAAGTCTTGTAATGGAATTTCATGCTTTTCTAATCCTAATGGACTTATTTATCCCTAATTCAACATTATAAAATGTGTTTAATAACATTATTACATCAATCTCGAAGGTTCTTGAATTAAATTTAATGATAAACTAGTGTTGTAATGTGTCTTGCACATTCACATTGGTTTTTGTGCCTTTCTAGGCTATGTGGACCTCATTTTAGTGTTGTAAAGTGTATTTAATCACACTTTCACATTGAATTTTGTGTCCCAAGCCCTATTTGACATTTACATCATCACTAATAGACCCCTATTAACCCATGAGGCTTTAATTTATCAAATACTTGACAAAGTTGCAATTTAAACCTTATTTCCTTATCTCCTAGCTTCTTAGCTATTGGAATGGCCCCTGTGGGAACCATTTCCCATGCATAGAAAATCAATCCCATCCAGGTGGGACCCATTCACCATGTTTGGCGAATGAGTCCTATTTGGCCCGATTTTGACCTTTTAGCGAGAAAAAAGTGAAATTTAAAGTTTAATTTCACTACATGTTGGCCTGTGATGAGGTATAATCAGGATACTAAGGAACAATTGTCTATAAATAAGTGTTTTTATCCTCATTTTAAACCCAAAAACTCATTTTTACATCTTTCATCATTAATTCATCATCTATCTTCTCATCCAAATCAAGCAAGTTAGGGTTTCTTCATTAGAAGTCATCAAGTTAGCTTTCTAAAGCATTCAAGAGTCGAATATTCATGTATTGTTGCAAAATTTCAAGATAAATCACCACGAAAAGGTAATCAATTCCATTTTACATGTTTCATTACTTGCTTTCATCATTTTGGTTTAATTACCTAAATAGGGTTTGACCAAGGCAAACCCCCATGCCCTAACATTCAACATATCTCTCTTTTATCTTGTTTGTATGCAGATTTAGGACTCTTGGAAGCTTGGAAATCCTTGAAGCTCAAGTTGCAAGGTTTCTCAAGTCTTCTTCTCATTCAAAAAGTCAAAATATCAACAAAAAAGTCATTTTCAGGCTTGAATCAGACAGTTTCTGAAGCGGACACCTGTAGAAGACATAAATGTAGATCTAGACCTACAAAATCAAATCCTAACTTTGTAGATTCCTGCAAGAGGACTGATTCTCCATGCATGGTGAATTAGTCCCGCCTATAGGCCTAAAAACTAATTTTCCCATAATTCAACTCTCAGTAGTCATAAACCTGTTTTAGGAAGTTTTCACCAGAAGCAGGACTGATTCATCATCTGTGGTGAATCAGTCCTAGTGACCATTTATAGTGACTTCTGGAACATTCCAGAACCTTCCAACAACAGTAATCTACCTCGAGGTGCATTCTAATCAGTATCATCAACTTTTGTTTTCATTTGCTTAAGTTTCTAGTTCATATTTGCAATCAACATTGTGTTTTCCAACATCTTGCATTAGGTTAGTTTACATTCATTTATTTGCATCTATACAAACTTCACATCAATATTCCATACATCCTTACATTAATATTGAGTGAAAAATTGTGCATTTTGGACCCATCTTTCTCCTTTTGGGTGAAAAACCCTAAAAGAGCAATGAAGGATTTAGGTACCAAAATCCTTCGTTTCAAGATCTACATCAAAAGGCAATGAATGTAAGTTTTACTATGCTAAAGGATTTTGTTGGTTCTCTTTCTTAGCTCAAGAGTGTTGGTTTTCTTGAGATGGTTTGATGTGTGGTTGTTGCCTAAGTTTCATAGCAATTGGTTTATTCTGGTTTAGCTTCCTTGTGATTTTTCTTGTTTAGTTGCTAGTTGATTATGGTTTTTCTTTAAGCAACGTTCTATGTAAGGATTTCAGGCCCCTTCAGAACCGATTTGTCATGATCCGTTGGGATCCTCTATAAAAATAATTGAGGCCCCTTAAAAACCTATTTTACCTCTAATCAAAAACTTATTATTACAATCCTAATTATCATTACAATTAATTATGATAATAATAACATTAAGGTTTATTATAATAATAAGTTTATTATAAGTTAAATAATTAGGGTTTTAATAATTTATAAAAAATAGGTTCATTATTGTAATAAGTTAATTCAAAGTTGATTATTATAAGTTAATTTATGTTAAAGATATTTTCTTTCCTCAAAAAAAACTCTAACAAACAAGAGACGCATTGCGTCTAATTCCTGTTGGTAACATATGTAACATGTTGTTTGTTTAAGAACTTAGGTTTAAAGTAGTAGTCATCTTTGCATGTAATAATAATTAGATATGTGTATAAATGCATATAATTTTAAGTTATATAGAAAATGTCTATTTGTAGACCACTTTGGTCTATATATTACAATTGTTATTAGATAATAGTAAATGTGATTAATAGTAAATGTTTATTGCTAATGCTTTGTAGTTGGTCATTTTCAAATTCTCATTTTTTTGTTGATTGTAGAAGATGAACACATTCTAAGAAGACTATTTGTAGATGACCTTCTAGGGTCTATTGTTAGGTTGTTAAATGTCATTAGATTGCCTAAATTTAGATTTAATATGAATGGATTAAATTTGGTAATAAGTTTGCTTTGCATGCAACCAATCTATTCTTAAGATAGAAGTTGTATTTAGATTTTTATTTATTTTTCATGCAATAATTTTGTAAAAATTATAAATAAGCGCTCTTGGAATTTGTGGATCCAAAATCTACTAATTCAATAGAAATTGATTATGTCTATTTTGTTGCCCAATTGTTGTTGAAATTTTCTCTATGTAATTGTTGTTGAAATTTTCTCCATGTTATTTGCTTATAGGAGTTGAATATTGTTTAACATTTACTAAAAGTTGTCAAGTTAGTCATTGTAGCTTTGGATGCAATCACTATGTTTACCTTATAACATGTGTATGTTTTTTGAGTTAAATTAAATTGTGATAACATGTGTATGTTTTTTAAGATAAATTAAATTTTGTTTATCGAATTTTCAAACACTGTATTGCAACTTTACTCAAAGTTGGAGGATCACCTAGACGCAGTGAGTGCTAAGCAACACATTCATACCCATGAAAGATTAGTTTTTATGAACCATTAATGATATATGGGTCAATAAGATTGCTTCAAAAGCTATGCAATTGAGTTTATGATAAAATGTCACATAATTTTACATACTCAAGAAAACATCACATTGTTGAAAGTGAATGAGATAAGGAGTTCTCTAATGAATGATTTATAGGGCACAAAACTTGTTGAAAGTTTCATAAATAGGGTAGCAACCCCATTTTTTTTTTTATCTTGGGGGAAACTATATAGTTAAGCATGCTTAAGTTAGAGTAATATCAAGATGGGTAACGTACTCAAAATTCTTGACACTTCACCTTTTTGAATATTATCTAAATGCAATGAGTGCTAAGCGAACCATTCATCTCATAAACAATAAGTTGTTATCAAATATTATTAATAAAATATGATTCAATAAGATTTAATTAATAATTATATTTTAAAAAACTCCAAATTTATTTTAAAAATCATAATCATTATATTTCCATAATTATAAAAAATAAAACAAATAAATATGTTATTTATAATTATTTTTAAAAAAATTAAATATAAACTTTAGTAATTTTGACCAACTTTATTTAAGTCTGAATAATGAACTCTTGGAAGTCCTATTTAAGAGTATATTGTTTTGTAAAAGAATTCAGAAATGAAGAATGGCGAACGAATATTGATTCACCCCAAGAAGACAATGAAAAACATAGTTCAATTAAAAAACATATCCATGAAAGAGAGAGACAATGTTCAATTGAAAAACAAAGCAAAACATGGCATACATTTGAGTGGATTGCGATGTTTGTAAGTAAATGGATTTTGACTTCTTTCTCATCTAATTATACTTTGAATTCAACGTCCTACCTTAAATAGTTGGCACCACAAAAAATGAGGCTCCAGAATTTTAAAAAGCAAGTTGAAAAAATCATCATTCTGTTGTGCTAAATTATAATGAATACTGCAAATCATAGTTCCTTTTGGTGCTGCCCAACCTTGAATTGGAGACCTTCATTGTGTTAGACTGATGTGATAACCAACTACACCACGACACCGACATTTGAGCACCCTCGTGTTTTGTTAATTCATTAGTGTAAATAAAGTATGTTTTCAGGCATTGCATATGAAGAAAAAGAACAATCTCATAAGTACTTATTCACTAGAAAATGTGGCTTTGTACGAATGTTTCCTTGTTTTATACACAATAGATATATATATTAGAATATTGTTATTCTTATTGTTTGAATTTATTGTCATCTAATTATTTTTTAGTATAATTATTGTGTTTGTGCAAAATTTTAACATGTTAGTGGAGTACTTCCTTCACCTTAGATATGATATAAAAGAGGAGATAATCAGAGTAGCACAACAAACATAATTGAAGCTATGTTACCATTCATCTGAAATACATTTGCCTCTGATACTAAAGGCAGAAGGTCGCATCTCAGCATCAACAATGTATTAGGCCCCATAATTCAAGCATTTAGGGTGACAAGGTGAGCAACACCTTTCATATGCAGCTAGTGTTGGAGGAGTTTCATCATCCAAATGAGGAGGAATTTCATCACCCAGATGAGGAAGAAATTCAAAAGATAAATTTTCAATATGAAGGGTTAAATAGTGATCTGAATGTGATATCTCGCCAGATTGTAACTTTTCAAAAATGATAAAGTGCCCCTGCCAAACCAGGGAAAGAATTAAAAAAAGGGAAAGAATTAAAAAAAATACAATTACAGAAAAAATAAAATTGCACACTAGACCTACATCATAGAGAATGGAAAGCTTATTCTGGGAACCTGTCCTCAGTTGAAGCCCTTATCCATGATGCTTCCATTTATTATTTTTACTTTGATAGTATATACAAAGCTTACATTGCATCTACTCACAATAAAACAAAAACAAAGATAATAAATGGTCAGAGTTACAATGCGTGGCGATAATCAACTTCAGTACCATTTATTTGATACCTTTGCTTGTCCATTAGAAAAGTGTGTTCATTACAATGACTATTGAGGATCCATCATAAATTTACAATACTTTGAACTTTCTGATCATGTCAACGAGGTGTTCTTTTTTGAAGAAATCTAATCATCCCACGTGAAAAAGAAAAAATAGGTACAAAGGAAAATTAGATTTAAATAGACTCTTAGATGTTGAAGTGGACTTGTACAGAAGCATAGACTGTCTTGGCCAGGTACAGTGCCCATATTGTGCTTCAAAACTTAACTTGGCTTGAGTTGATACTCAGACATCCTCCAAGAATCTCCCTTCTCTTCTACGTATCCCTCAAGTATATTTGAAATTTTGAACAATGCTGCAATTCTATTTTGTCTTTCCATATTTGTTAGCTAATTAATCTCTACCATGAAAAATTGTTTGCCTTTTTCAGTCTTTAAAATAAAAAAATCATTTTCGTCCAATGAGCACCCAAATTCAGAATTTTGTTCCTTCTGGAAGGTTGACACTTCACAGCAATTGTAAGAAGTATTAGTTGAGTTCGCAATAGTGATCCCAGAACCACTTTCTTGGTCTTGTGAGACTAACAATAATAATAGCAGGTTTTTCAGAACTAGAGTAGCACATCCATTGTTCCTCATTGATGTATACCTAACTTTATGGAATTTTTGTTCTAAAGAGTAGCCTTATAGCTTCTCCTCTCTAAAAAATGTTTAGATCATGATGACCACATAAATTAGTTAGTGGGAATGGAGAAACAAGTAATGAGCAAAAATTGAAAGAGATCAATCTATTTTTCATTGGCAAAGATGTGCAACTTAGAAACAATCTTTAAGAACATGAGGCTGAAACTAAAGACATGATTGAATGTTTACACAAGCATTGCAATCATCATCCTATTGCAGTTGCCATTGTTAAAGAATTCTTTAGGAAAGAGATTGCTAAAAACAAGAGCTGTAAACAATATGCACAACCTCGAAATATATGCCTCCTATTCCCCTAATCTAGCCTCATATTTGAATGAAATAGAATTAGAGAATGCATGTACAACATTTGACTATTTTGAATTTTGCATTTGGAGATGCAGAATTTTGCAGCAAACTCGTATTGTTTTTTCTTCATAATCACAAAGCCCCATCTTTGATCACCATAGCATGTGGCAGAAGATGTGAATCTTCAAGAATTCTTTCAAATTATTGATAATTTTGAACTATGCGGCCTTATAATTGAATTTCCTCACCTTCCCCTTAATTTGTTCAATGCCAAATCATTTATCGGAAAACTTATAATTTGCTTACTTGCAGAATTAAATCAGGAGACATCTAATGTATGGAAAAAGATCTAAGTGCACTTTCTTCAATCACGACAAAGGAAAAGATTGAACCTCTTAAACTTCCTTTGGCAAAGCTCCATTTATCAAAGAAAATATAAGGTCCAAGCATCTCATACATCTTTCCCAAATCAACAAGAAAAAAGGAAATAAAACATTCTGTATTGTTCATGGATTTCTTTTACCCATCTTTAAACTTGAATTTTCCTACAAATTTTCATTAGTTTTATTCAAAGTCCTAACTACATGTCAGATTTTCTTAAGCAGTGGGTTCAAATGGATCCACTGACTGTACATAAAAAATGGTAGAAGAATAATTCGTGCGATTGACACTGTTCCTCAAATTTTTCATAGGATTTTATATTGTTTTCCCAGCATGAGACAACTTTTCAAAGAACCAATCCCTTCATTTAATAGATAACTTAATTGTGTTCAAATGAAATAAAACATAACAAAAATGATCCGGCAGTGTAAAGATTCCAAAAAATAAAATTCACTAAAACCATGACAAGCAACTTACCTAAAAATTAGTTATCTACAAAAGACGTACAAGAAAATGAGTATATCGAGCCAATTCAGGCTTGTAATTACATTTGGAGATCCCCAACCATGTCGAAATCACAATAGGAGTAGCAAAAAATAAAAGTGTCTAACAGGGGCGTATTTATTTACAAGGAGACCTATAAATAAATGGTTGTTTACAGTGATGTTTGAGATCCCTAACCATGTCAAAATCACAACAGGAGTAGCAAAAAATAAAAGTGTCTAATAGGGGCGTACTTATTTACAAGGAGACTTGTAAATAAATGGTTGTTTATAGCGATGTTTGCTCTTTTTTGTAGGGGGTTTCCAAAAAAAAGTTGCTATTCATGGCAACAATATACGCTTCTCTACAAATAGGTGAGATCGACGCTCAACATTTCAAGGCTTAAATATACAATATAACCCTCCTTAATTTGTGATGAAACCCTAAAAAGAAGCCACAACCTAGCCAACAGACTTATGCAGTGAGTCTCCAAAAAATGGGCCAAGAGAATTAGTGGAACAGAGGGCCTTTGTTTGATGTTGAAGCACAACGTTGTCGTGCTAGACATCGTCTACTGCAAGCAAACGTGCAAATGAGGTTATTGTAAAACAACATTCCATGAATCAGATAAAAAATTAAAAGCAAGAATATAACACAGACGTTGGAGCCAAAAATGGTTGACTAGAATCTCATCCATGTACATGTCATTCAAGCACAATGTTGCCATGTTAGACATCGTCCACTGTAAACAAACATGCAAATAAGGTTATTGCAAAACAAAGCAAAAATGGAAAACCGAGGTTTTACTTGCTCACAGACAAAAAACAACAGCTGGAGAAATACAGACACATACCTATAAACAAATTCTATGAAAAACTTTTCGGTTTTGAAATAGTTTCTAGTTTATTAAAAATGATGGAAGATGATCCCTACTCTGCAGCAGCCTCACTACGAGTTGCTCCACACATAGCCACAATGGGAGCTACTCTGTGCTTGTGTACTTTAACCCTAGTATTAAAGGAGTTTTCTGGAGAAATCAGCCTAGATAAGACCCGAGCAAAGAAAAGATGCCATTGTTGGAGGGTGAAAATTGTTCTGGCTTTTTTTAGATTTTCTACACCCTCCCACGTGAATGAAAAATACTTGAAAGGTCATCGTTTATTGGTATATTACATCAATAGTTAGACACTATTGAAGAATAGTGTTTGTATATGATTGAGAAAAAAAAATCAAATATTATTCAAAATGCTTGCATCATAGAAATATTACTACGCATGACTATTATCCAATAGAATTGAAGTAAAATGATTTGTTTAATATTAAAAAAAATGAAATAAATATAAACTTTAGAAAATAAAGTCAACATAATTTAATACTTTGCTTTCATTGGTTGATTTGTGTCAAATTAATAGAACTTGTTGAATCCATAAGTATCCCTGTCTCCTGCAGGAACTAATAAGAAGGTAGTTCAAGCATAATTCGAGCAAATCTAAATGAAATAATAAATAAGTATAATAGAGAAAGTATATAAAAACAAATTATATATTTTGATGCATCACAAATATTATCATATCTAATTATTAGTGATGAAATCACTTCCTACTCAATCAAAAAGAAAAAATAATGTGAATGACAAAAGAATTCTTCAAATCATAAATTATTATGGAAGCAAAATCCTTGACGAAGACATTGCAAAGATCAAACATATTTGTACTTCATAAACCATAATGATCTAAAAAATATTATATTTTACCCTAATCTCATGCATCTAAAAATAAATTAACATTCAATTTTAATCTCCTTCAAACAAATGTAATAAATACAATACTTTTGAAAGAATAATAATCAATCTCAATACAAAAAAGGGCGAACGAACTCTAAATGGTATTAAAAGGACCCTCAATATATATTATAGAACTATAAATTCATAGTAATTCCCCTTCAATTATAACCTTTTATTTTGTAGAATTCATCATCTTCTTGATAGAAAAATTGGGCAATAGCGGGCAACTTAGTGATGGAGAATTAGAAAAAGAGGATCCAGACCATTGCTCCAACCTTGGCTTTATCTTTGAAGATTTTATAGAGGTTGTGGGAGTTTTTGGCCATGGAATGTAGCATCACCACCATACTAAAAGTTTTAGCACTATGGGTTCATCCAACAACAACATGACAGGGTCATGTATAACATCCACCCCTATAGAAACTCTTCCCACATACATATAACCCCTTGATACTCCTCTAATGCGTTCATCACCAATGTGTGTATTAATGCATGTAGAAAACCAATATCAAATAGTAGAGATTCAACCTTGGCTTATTTCTCCTCTTTGGATTATGAATGTGGTAGCCAAAAACTTGATTTGAACATTAACATTCCTTTCATAATCAAAAGTGGCGGCAGGTCATCTTCTTGTGGTTACATAGCTTGAAATCCTTTAAACCATGAAAGATTCACTGGTTTATCATTTACCATAATATGTCTATCTAGTGGCCACCCTTCTTCTTATTGAACCTAATTCTACTTGTAATAATGTCAAGAAAAGTAGACTTACCTACACCACTTGTGCCAAGTATAGTTAGAATATCTCATGGTTTGGTACTATAACTTACGTTCTTGAGTATTTGATGAACTATATTTTTTCCTCTATACCTAGATTAAATATCTAATGAAATGGTTGAGAAAACACTATAAAAATAATAACACAAGAATCCTTCCAATATTTCCATGAATCTTGCTTCTTTTCTTTTTTGATTTCCTAATTGTACTAGTCCAATAGGTTGTGGTGTAGTTGTAACTCCAATACCTGAGACTTGAAAGGATGGCACAAAAGTTCAAATACCCCTCATCATAGTAAGGCAGTGCATGAACCCTGCATATAAGTGGTAAGCTTGTGGTTTTATAGATCCTACTATGTTTAATAAATTGATTTAGAAAATGCATACATACAACTTAACAGACCAATGAATCCCTTATCAAGCAACTCATTATCCTAGAGGTGCTTCATTTAATTTTTCAACCAGGGAATCATAATCTTGAGATGATACTTACACTGTATGTGTTGTTGAGAATCTTAAATTGTCCTAATCAATTATGTATAGAAGTGTAGAATGCTTTGCCTAAACCTACTCAAACATGGACAAACAAGCAAACATTAGTCCTTAAACAAGTTCAAACAAAACATTCCCAATGAAATTCATTCAAAACACAAGAACAAGAAAACAAGATGAAATATCAAATAAAAGCTAATGAAATCTTATTCAAAATGCTCAAACCAGCATCCCATAGGGGAATTGGTGCTACTTTGATGTGGAAAGTAGCCCTTTCCTAATTCCTTTATAATGTAAGGAAAAATTGGAGGGCATCTCATAGAAACTCCAAACAGTAGTGCCTTTGGTAACTTTCATTTCGATTAGGTTGCCTCAAAGACACATATGTAACTATGTCCTAAAGCGGAAACAAACACAGTTTATTTCCCACATTGATCCTTCTGAGAAAAACACATGTAAATTCAACAACAAGCAATAACAGATTCTAGTAACAGAATCAATACAGAAGAAAGATAAGACAAAAAACATAACTCAAAGATTTACGTGGGGAAAATCCTCTCGGATAAAAAACCCCTCTCCAAAGATTGAGCCATTGTATTATTCAACAACTGAAGGTTACAATACAATTTAGGCTCATAACCTTTTTAGAGATTACATCTTGTTCATTCTGGATACAACTGGTAGCATTTCATCACTTCCTTTGTTTCGGCCTTAAGGCCTCGACCTCAAGCCAACCTCTCGGCCCTCTCTCTATCGCTCTCACCTTCGGCTCTCATGCACTCTCTACACCATCATACAGAACGTCTAATGCATACATATATGCATTTGTTCTTCAACAGGCTCTCTGTGAATCGGTTCAAGATCACAAAACAACAATCTCCAGCTCAACATCATTATCGTCGTAGATGTTTCCATTCTAGTGTAGATTTTTCCTTGCAGACAGTTCAGGCAACTACTGCAAAAATCCAACCACCAACCATTTGAATATCACTTCCTCTGATTGGTCCACGAGCCACCACATAGGATAGTCTTCACTCGGTCAATAATGATCAACTTGTGTCGCATGTCGATAAGACACTAACCGTGTCTCCCTAATGCCACAAGACCAGATCATCATTATCGCCAAGAGTTTTCACTATCGGCAAGATGTTACACCGAGTCCAGAAAGTTATCGCTAAGACTTGTTGCTCTCGCCAAGACATCATACCGAAGTTCCCAAGTCACATCGACCTCAACATTCTCATCGGCAAGACAATCGCCATTTGATGAGACTTCATGCCGATGTTCAAAGGTCACTCCGAAATGCCCAACAGTCGGCAAGACTATCGTCTTCCGCCAAGACATCCTACCGAGCCTTCAAGTCATACTGAACACCGAGCAGTCACCAAGAGTCATATCGACATCAGGATTCCCATCGACAAGACAATCGAGTTCGCCAGGAGTTCACACCGAGCCTCTCAAGTCATACTGAGCACCAAACAGTCAGCAAGACTTATCGCTTTCGCTGAGACGTTATACCAACATTAGGATTCCCATCGGCAAGACAATCACTCTTCGCCAAGACATCATATCGATGCCTTCAAGTTACCCCAAGTCTTCTGTCGGCCAGACATTCCGCTCTCACCAAAACCTCTCACTGAGTCTTCTTGTTGTTCTGAAGCATCCACCAATCGGCGAGACTCATTGCTTTCGCTAGGACTTCATGTCGAGGTCCTAAGTCATACCGAGCGCCCCAATCACCAGTCGGCAAGACTTTTGTCTTTCGCCAAGACCTTACACTGAGTGAACATGTCATACCGAGTCGGCAAGACATTTGACTTTCGCCAAGACATCTCAGTGAACACAACATGTCATCCCAAAGACTATCGGCGAGACTCTCCAAGTCGCCAAGACTTCATACCGATTGTCTTGAGCTACTCCGATGACTTCAGTTGTATCCCCGTCGACGTGACCTTCCTTCATCACTGAGACTTCTTCCTGAGACCTTGTGTTACCCCGATGACCATATGCTATCGGTGAGACATTCCTCATCAATATGAGTCATACTGAACATCCAAGACTCTCCCCGACACCCGATAAGAACATTCTGTCGGCCAGAGGTCTGCACTCGACAAAAGGTCACAGCGAATACATCTAGGTCATAGCGATAGACTTCATTCGGCAAGACATTAGCTCTGTCTCAGCGACATGAGAAAAACACAAGGTTATTAAACCACCAGTCGGCCAGACAACATGAATGTCACAGCGACCATGCTTTCTCAGAGGTTTCAGCCTGTGAGATTGAGGCAATAATTCCAACAATCTCCCACTTGATGAAGATCACACAGGCACCTCCAAAGAAACTAGAAACTAGGATCACACGAGCTCCACCAATTTAGACCCTGCAATACTCAAGACACCTGACCAACAAGTCTCCATAGATAATAGTCCACTAGACAATCCGCAACAAAGACTAGGCATCCAACTGCAACTCACTATCCAACAAAGTAACCGAAATGCAACCGATCACAGCCTCCCAGGAAACCACCTAGACCTCAAACATGCTCTCATGCTCCAACATCCAAGATGTCCACCATTCAGGCAACAATCCTGTCATCTTCCAACATGCCACCTGTGGAAGAAGGATACAATGCCAAGGTGTATAAGCACCATTCCAACGAACACAAGCAAAAGATCCCAGTGATATCACCAACAAGATACTACTACCACTTCACTGTGCTCAAATGCTATACAAAAGCAATATCAACTTCAAAGCTTTAATCAGAACACAACCATGAAGTCTAATCCAGAAACAAGAAACTAAACATCAGTTAGAACAACAATTAGACTAACTGCTTCCATCCAACTGATAACCCACGTGACTGGAAATAGCACCCATAACTCATGCTATTGCATCCAATATCACATACCTCACAGGTATCACCATTAGTAAACTTATGCCAATCCATAACCAAATCATTAACAGCAAATACAAGCTCCAAGTGTCAACCAGTCAAAGAAGACAAGACACATATAGGAACTCCCACTGCCTGAGTAATCCAGATCTGAAAGATCAAAGGCATTACAAGTCTACCAATACCAGCACATAGAAAATGTAACCCTGTAGTACCAAGGAAAAATCCACAATGATATGCACAACTTGCAACAACCTGCCACAAGAAACATTTCTCTCACCACAAACCTTCACGGCCACAGAGAGAAACTCTTCACATCATCTTCCTGTAGAGCATCCTCCTACATACACTTCTAACAGCCAATTGTGTCAAGAATGATCTTCTTCACATCCCAAAGGAAAAACCTTAACAACATCCATTCGTTCAATCACCAAGATCAAACCGACTTTAAAAAACATGGATGTAAGCATCTCAAAGAAGATCAAGCTACTTCATTCCCCATTTCAGGAAATCAACCCATACATCTCCTACCAATTCTCATTAGTAACAAGGAGATAAAAAAAACTATACATCTTTCACTATGAATCTTCCAGAAGCATTAGACAACAATTTAAGATCCATATCATGAAAGTGAACATAATAAAGCACATCTGAAAAATATAATGGGCCAAATACCTGTCAGATAAACTGCCGAGTAGACCAAGAGTGGGAACGAGAATACTCCTTCAAGATACAAGTCATCATGACTAATCCAAGAGCAATCTCCTAATAGGTCTCTTATTGAACTCACGTTCAACCAAGGTGTACGCTTCTTGGACTTTTTGCTGAAAAACTTCACCAAGAATAACAAGCAACAACACTTCTCTCATAAGAGAAAAACAGCCTCATGTTTCCCCTATGAGGGGTCTAGGGGATCATTAGGTCTTAGAACTAATGACTGATATTTTATTATCTTAAATTTCCAAAGAAGGAAACCCTATTTTATGGGGGCATTATATTACGGTTGGGTATTATGATGTATGTTGAGAATTTGATAGCAGTCGTGATGCCTTGAGATCTCTGGTTAGTGATACTAATGTGAGAAGCTTGCTCTACAAATATATTATAATCTTTTTCATTTTTGAATAATATATTGGGTGGCTTTTAGAGTGTGGGGTTTTTCTCCTGAAAAGGGTTTTCCCCATGTAAATCACTATATTGTGGTATGCATAATATTTATGTTTTTTTAAGTTTTTGTAACTGTTAAAGATCTATAAAGTTTTGCATTATCCTCCTCTCAAGATTATTGTAGGAATTTGTTTCACTACCTTAGCTTCCTTAAAAGTTGTATTTGAACCTGATCACCTTTAGTTTTAGTTGTGGGTTGTTGGGTTTTTTAATCTAATCTATCAGAAATAGTAATATTTTTATTATTTACAGAGGAATCAGAATCACTACTACTATCAGAAACATAAATATAACAAATCTATCAGTTGAAATTAATGAGGGTTTTGAGCACCTTGAAATTTTTGAATCAGAAACTATTGATGAGTTTTTTGATCATTCTAAAGATGTTAATTCAGTCTATGAGTAGAGTTTTTCAATTCATGAAACATACAGGGAAGTTACAATGGGGAGTATGCACTTGAGCAAAATGTTGAGTTTGAGCTTGCTACAATTTTCAAACCAGCAACTGAAGGTAATAAATTTGACCATCTTTTGGTTTATAATCCAAGGCATGAGAGTGGATAATTGAATCTTTTTACTTTGTCATTACAAAGAGGTCTTCATCAAAAGATGCATCGCAAGAGAGATGATAGAATTCATGCATGTTTACATGTTCCTTAAAGATCTATATTTAATTGGATGCTCTGATACCAAAGAAGTGGAATGAACCAAAGAAGTGAAATGAAGTATTATAATGTGACAATCAAAGAAGCGGAATGAAGTATTATAATGTGACAATATTACATATGAACGTATATTCAGATTCTGATCATCCAGATCGCACAAAGCGCAGGAGAGAGCATAATTCTGATATAACTTACAGACTCTTTCTAGACTCTAGACTCCAATCCTAGACCACCAATGCCAAGAATGAGGCGTCCTCAACAATTTATAGGAGAGGCTAAACTTGTTACCTCATGGCAAGATACAATAATTTTGGAATCCGTCCATACATTTGTGACATGTGTCCCCTTACCTACCGCACTATGGAGTAGACAGCTGTTAAGTAGAAAGTCATAAACACTGACATAGTCACTTTAAAAACACCCATTAGTGAGAAGGGCCCACTTAATACCCGTAAGTGGCTATAGGAGTTTGCTTTTTATGACAGGGTTGCATCCTGTTGTCACTTCTTAATGTGGGTGACATCTTGCCCATCTAACAATTCTTTGAGTTGCTCATCCATTTCTTTTCTTTCTGTAGGACTCATGAGATAGACAGGTTCATGGGGCATGATTGACATGCATTCGGGTCTAATCTATATTTCACATTCTTCATGATCCTGAGACCAGAATTGTAATGGGTTGAGACTGCAACAGTCTGTCTCAAATCTTTGTCTAATTTCTCTGAATACATCTGTTATTTCTTCTGCCATTTCTTTGCTTGATTCCTGTTTATTTCTCTTCTTACCATTGTCAAATTTATGATTGACTATCTTTAGTGCTGGGATTGCAATCTGACCCTCTTCATGTCTTAATGAAATTTTATGTTTCCAAAATTGAAGAGGCTCATATTTAGTTAAGAACAAGAATCCTAGCAGAACATCATCTTCCAATTCATTATATTCAATGAAATCAGTGACAAACATTTTTCCCATTATTTCTATGTGTACATCTTGTGCATACCTGCCCATTTGAATTCTTTCTCCATTTATTGCATAACTGTGTGGAAGGTCAACAAAATTGTAGATTTTTCCTTATAGAGAGTTAAGGCAACTACTACAAAAATCCAACCGCCAACCATTTGAATATCACTTCCTCTGATTGGTCCACGAGCCACCACATAGGATAGTCTTCACTCGATCAACAATGATCAACTTGTGTCGCATGTCGGTGAGATACTAACTGTGTCTCCCCGATGCCACAAGACCAGATCGTCATTATCGCCAAGAGTTTTCACTATCGGCAAGGTGTTACACCGAGTCCAGAAAGCTATCGCTAAGACTTGTTGCTCTCGCCAAGACATCATACCAAAGTTCCCAAGTCACATCGACCTCAACATTCTCATTGGCGAGATAATCGCCATTCGATGAGACTTCATACCGATGTTCAAAGGTCACTCTGAAATACCCAACAGTCGGCAAGACTATCATCTTTCGCCAAGACATCATATTGATGCCTTCAAGTTACCCCAAGTCTTCTATCGGCAAGACATTCCGCTCTCGCCAAGACCTCTCACCGAGTCTTCATGTTGTTCTGAAGCATCCACCAATCGGCGAGACTCATCGCTT
Source organism: Sequoia sempervirens (assembly GCA_007258455.2). Lineage (NCBI taxonomy): Eukaryota > Viridiplantae > Streptophyta > Pinopsida > Cupressales > Cupressaceae > Sequoia > Sequoia sempervirens. The sequence goes on along the minus strand of VDFB02000015.1, from coordinate 168,126,399 downwards.
TCGCCAAGACTTCATACCAAGGTCCTAAGTCATACCGAGCACCCCAATCACTAGTCGACAAGACTTTTGTCTTTCGCCAAGACTTCATACCGAGGTCCTAAGTCAGACCGAGCGCCCCAATCACCAGTCAGAAAGACTTTTTTCTTTTTCCAAGACCTTACACCGAGCGAACATGTCATACTGAGTTGGCAAGACATTTGACTTTCGCCAAGACATCTCAGTGAACACAACATGTCATCCTAAAGACTATCGGCGAGACTCTCCAAGTCGCCAAGACTTCATACTGATTGTCTTGAGCTACTCCAATGACTTCAGTTGTATCCTCATCGACGTGACCTTCCTTCATCGCTAAGACTTCTTCCCGAGACCTTGTGTTACCCCGATGACCATATGCTATCGGTGAGACATTCCTCATCGATATGAGTCATACTAAACATCCAAGACTCTCCCCGACACTAGATAAGAACATTTTGTTGGCCAGAGGTCTCCACTCGACAAAAGGTCACAGTGAATACATCTAGGTCACAGCGATAGACTTCATTCGGCAAGACATCAGCTCTGTCTCAACGACATGAGCAAAACACAAGATTATTAAACTGCCAGTCGGCCAGACAACAGGAATGTCACAGCGACCATGCTTTCTCAGAGCTTTCAGCCTGTGAGATTGAGGCAATAATTCCAACAATCTCCCACTTGACGAAGATGACACAGGCACCTCCAAAGCAACCAAAAACTAGGATCACACTAGCTCCACCAGTTTAGAGCCCGCAATACTCAAGATACCTGACCAACAAGTCTCCATAGATAATAGTCCACCAGACAATCTGTAACAAAGACTAGGCATCCAACTGCAACTCACTGTCCAACAAAGCAACCAAAATGCAACCGATCACAGCCTCCCAGGAAACCACATAGACCTCAAACATGATCTCATGCTCCAACATCCAAGATGTCCACCATTCAGGCAACAATCCTGTCATATTCCAACATGCCACCTATGGAAGAAGGATACAATGCCAAGGTGTATAAGCACCATTCCAACGAACACAAGCAAAAGATCCCAGTGATATCACCAACAAGATACTGCTACCACTTCATTGTGCTCAAATGCTATACAGAAGCAATATCAACTTCAAAGCTTCAATCAGAACACAACCATGAAGTCTAATCCAGAAACAAGAAACTAAACATCAGTTAGAACAACAATCAGACTAACTGCTTCCATCCAACTAATAACCCACGCGATAGGAAATATCACCCACAACTCATGTTATTCCATCCAATATCACATACCTCACAGGTATCACCATTAGTAAACTTATGCCAATCCATAACCAACTCATTAACAGCAAATACAAGCTCCAAGTGTCAACCAGTCGAAGAAGACAAGACACATACATGAACTCCCATTGCCTGAGTAATCTAGATCTAAAAGATCAAAGGCATCACAAGTCTACCAATACTAGCACATAGAAAATGTAACCCTGTAGTACCAAGGAAAAATCCACAATGATATGCACAACCTGCAACAACCTGCCACAAGAAACATTTCTCTCACCACAAACCTTCACGGCCACAGAGAGAAACTCTACACATCATCTTCCTATAGAGCATCCTCCTACATACACTTCTAACAGCCAACTATGTCAAGAATGATCTTCTTCACATCCCAAAAGAAAAACCTTAACAACATCCATTCGTTCAATCACCAAGATCAAACCGACTTTAAAAAACATGGATGTAAGCATCTCAAAGAAGATCAAGCTACTTCATTCAATTACGGGACATAATAACCCGGCCAAAATAACCCTGGACAGAATAACCCGGTCACAATAACCCAAGGACAAAATAGCCCAAGGTCATAATAACCCAAGCCAAAATAACTTGTGGTTAGAATAACCCATGGACAAAATATCCCCATAAGAATATAGAAAAAGGAAAAAAAATTTATAAATTACATGTATGTTGCTAAAAAAAATTATTATTCAAAATTTCAATTAAATTGTCAAATTATGAGCGATGCCTCTTATATAATCTAAAATGTTATGGTTGTCATAACCATCAACCAATCTTTCTAGTCTTTCTTTGAGTTCACAGTATTTTTTCATGCTTGGTTGCCCAGTGTATCCAGCCATATATTTCTCTATTCTATTCTCTTGGAGATTTTGTTCTTTTTTCATTGCTTTGATGAATTTCTAGACTAAGTTGTGCAATGCTTGAAGAAATTCACTAAATCCTCTGTGCCATCCCTCAATAGTATTATTGGTTATGGGAAGATCATCTTGAGTAGCTGAATAGCAATTCCACATTGTGATTGGAAACTTGGGTGATTGTCTGTTGCCTCTTCTAGTTAGTCTGCCAATCCATGTGTCTTCAAAATAATCAAATTATTCCCACGAAATTGCCTTTATTTTTATAATCATTTATCATTTTATAGGTTATTTAAGCATATTAAAGGTGTTTTAAGGCTATTTTAGTGGTATATAATGGATATATGGTTTAAAAATGACCTAAATAGCCTCTATGGTGCCTCACAATCATATTTATAATTTATTTTATGTCATTTATAGTTTACTAGCTTGATCTAAAATGACCTTGGGTTATTTTGTCCATGGGTTATTTTGACCACAGGTTATTCTGTCTATGGGTTATTATGAGCCTAGGTTATTTTGGTCGGGTTATTCTGTCCAGGGTTATTTTGGCCGGGTTATTATGTCCTGATACCACTTCATTCCCCATTTCAGGAAATAATCCCATACAACATCTCCTACCAATTCTCATTAGTAACAAGGAGATAAAACAAAACTGTACATATTTCACTATGAATCTTCCAGAACCATTAGACAACAATTTAAGATCCATATCATGAAAGTGAACATAATAAAACATATCTGAAAAATATAATGGGCCAAATACCTGTCAGATAAACTGTCGAGTAGACCAAGAGTGGGAACAAGAATACTCCTTCAAGATACAAGTCATCATGACTAATCCAAGAGCAATCTCCTCATAGGTCTCTTATTGAACTCACGTTCAACCAAGGTGTACGCTTCTCAGACTTTCTGCTGAAAAAATTCACCAAGAATAACAAGCAGCAACACTTCTCTCATAAGAGAAAAACAACCTCACCTTATTCTTCATGTATCAATGAGTACTAGCAACCGATCATCTCATGCTAAACTTCAACTGCATTACTACACTATCACGAAGTATCAAGCAAATAATCAAAGCACCCAATACACAAAGAATTACCAGACCACTGTCAAAGCTCCAATCATCTAAATCAGGAACTTATCATGACACCATGATCTACACATCCCCATAGGAGATTTCATGCTTCAAGTGACCTCACCATTGTCTCAAGTACAATGCACAATGCCAAAACTCCAGTGCGCAAACAAGAGTATACCATGACATACATCAAATAGACTCAAAAATAAACATCACCTGTCAATCACCACCAACACCTTAACCAAAGACTCCAAGCGTCTTCCATGGTTCCAAGATGTTGCACATATTTAAGTAATGTCCATGCAAATGCGAAATAACCCTTCTGCAGCAACAGGATCTAAGAGCTCTCCCAAGAAACATCTACAACACTAAAGAAGACCATTCTCCACCACGTGATGAATCCACAGTCACTGCTAAAGCTCCCACTGAAATGTGACACCCGAGCTCTCCAAGCATCATGACCACCTGCTACAAGTTCCCATAACTGACTATTCAGGTACTCAATAGTATCCATCCTCTCATCTCAAAGCACCACACCAATGCACAAGTGACCACAGACAAGGCCAGCTAACAAGTTTGCACCAACAATGAATCAACCTCGTGGATATAAACAATCCACTTCTGAGTTGTCTCACAACAACCATGTAGGTAAAGACAGCCCACAACATTGCACAACTCGTAGATCCATTCAATAGAAACATGCAAACCCATCATCGCATTGGAAATGCAAAACTGAGATCTCAAAGAGAATAACCACGTAGATAACATGACTCAAACACCATATCACACCAAATCTGATTTTCCAATCATGTCCACAACAAGCACCATAATCAAGGAACCCACAAGCACCACCACAGGAATGTTGAGTGACAAATCACGTTCCAACACTCCCATGTAGAGAAGAAAACATGCCTCCTCAAACCATGCACCAAGCATGCATGCATAACTGTAACTGTCTCATCCAGCACCACCCCAAAAGCCAGGGTCTAGAAAATAGCTCAACCGCAACTCCACAAAACCACAAGTGTTGCTTAACTGTGTAAAACCTACAAAATCACAGAGCCATGCAAGTACAAAACATCCTTAAAAAAAGAAACAATAGTTCAAGAAATCCAGGCCCCTTTCAGGCCAAGTCTGAACCACCAACATGCACATGCATTCGAGAAAGAGAGAAAGGTTATTTCAGAAGCTTGCAAATCATCTAATGATTAACTCCATAGCCTCTATGTATTTGAGGTTAATAAGAAATGGTACCTTCCAACACCAGGAACCACCACCTAGCATAAGCACTCTCTTCCATGACTGAGAAACAACCTAGGCTTCTCCATATCACCCAGGAGCCTAACACACAGATGCCCAATATGAAAGCTTTACTACTACACAACCACAAAGCAAAGAAATCCACCTCATACTCCAAGGTTATATCGCTACCAGCTAGGAGACACAGATCACAACATGACCAACTCCCTTTTCCATCTTGAACATCCTTCAAGCTGCATGCTGTCTCAGAGTACCACAAGGCTTCCATTCATCAAAGGATCAATACATTAGTCCATTCCTCCAGATTTCTTCCAGCCCATCAAGCTAAGAAATCTTCACATGAGAAATATCTAGAACCAACAACCAGAAGAAGGCTTTGATACCACTTGTAAGGAAAAATTGGAGGGCATCTCATAGAAACTCCAAACAGTAGTGCCTTCGGTAACTTTCATTTCGATTAGGTTGCCTCAAAGACACGTACAACTATGTCCTAAAGCGGAAACAGACACAGTTTATTTTCCACATTGATCCTTCTAAGAAAAACACATGTAAATTCAACAACAAGCAATAACAGATTCTAGTAACAGAATCAATACAGAAGAAAGATAAGATAGAAAACAAAACACAAAGATTTATGTGGGGAAATCCTCTCAGATAAAAAACCCCTCTCCAAAGATTGAGCCATTGTATTATTTAGCAACTGAAGGTTACAATACAATTCAGGCTCATAGCCTTTTCAGAGATTACATCTTGTTCATTCTGGATACAATTGGTAGCATCTGATCACTTCCTTTGTTTCGGCCTCAAGGCCTCGGCCTCAAGCCAACCTCTCGGCCCTCTCTCTATCGCTCTCACCTTCAACTCTCATGCACTCTCTACACCATCATACAAAATTTCCAATGCATACATATATGCATTCGTTCTTCAACAAGATCTCTGTGAATCAGTTCAAGATCACAAAACAACAATCTCTAGCTCAACATCATTATCGTCGTAGATGTTTCCATTCTGGTGTAGATTTTTCCTTACAGACAGTTCAAGCAACTGCTGCAAAAATCCAACTGCCATCCATTTGAATATCACTTCCTCTGATTGGTCCACGAGCCACCACATAAGATAGTCTTCACTCGGTCAGCAACGATCAACTTGTGTCGCATGTCGGTGAGACACTAACCATGTCTCCCCGATGCCACAAGACCAGATCGTCATTATCGCCAAGAGTTTTCACTATCGACAAGATGTTACACCGAGTCCAGAAAGTTATCGCTAAGACTTGTTGCTCTCACCAAGACATCATACCAAAGTTCCCAAGTCACATCGACCTCAGCATTCTCATTGGCGAGACAATCGCCATTCGATGAGACTTCATACCGATGTTCAAAGGTCACTCCGAAATGCCCAACAGTCGGCAAGACTATCATCTTTGGCCAAGACATCATACCGAGCCTTCCAGTTATACTGAGCAGTGGCCAAGAGTCATACTGACATCAGGATTCCCATCGGCAAGACAATTGAGTTCGCTAAGAGTTCACACCGAGCCTCTCAAGTCATACCGAGCACCAAACAATCGGCAAGGCTTATTGCTTTCACTGAGATGTTATACCGACATCAAGATTCCCATCGGAAAGACAATCACTCTTCGCCAAGACATCATACCGATGCCTTCAAGTTACCCCAAAGTATTCTGTCATCTAGACATTCCGCTCTCACCAAGACCTCTCACCAAGTCTTCATGTTGTCCTGAAGCATCAACCAGTCGGCGAGACTCATCACTTTCGCCAAGACTTCATACCAAGGTCCTAAGTCATACCAAGAACCCCAATCACCAGTCGGCAAGACTTTTGTCTTTCGCCAAGACCTTACACTGAGCAAACATGTCATACCGAGTCAGCAAGACATTTGACTTTCGCCAAGACATTTCAACGAACACAACATGTCATCCCGAAGACTATCGGCGAGACTCTCCAAGTTGCCAAGACTTCATACTGATCGTCTTGAGCTACTCTGATGACTTCAGTTGTATCCCCGTCGGCGTGACCTTCCTTCATCGCTGAGACTTCTTCCTAAGACCTTGTGTTACCCTGATGACCATATGCTATCAGTGAGACATTCCTCATCGATATGAGTCATACCGAACATCCAAGACTCTCCCCGACACTCGATAAGAACATTTTGTTGGCCAGAGGTCTCCACTCAACAAAAGGTCACAGCGAATACATCTAGGTCACAGCGATAGACTTCATTCGGCAAAAAATCAGCTCTATCTCAGCGACATGAGCAAAACACAAGGTTATTAAACTGCTAGTCAGCCAGACAACAGGAATGTTACATCGACCATGCTTTCTCAGAGGTTTCAGCCTGTGAGATTGAGGCAATAATTCCAACAGATAAGCTTGATGATTATTGATTGATCCTTTATGCAAAATGTCAATATCCTTGCTATGAATGATGAAACCTTATGATAATATGGATGACATGTGGATGAAAATGGATAATTTGAATTCAAAATGACTATAATAACCTTGCATAAACTTGTGAATGATTGTGGATTCAAATAAGCATAATGATCTTACATGGACTGTGGATGCTAAATCAATAGAGAAGGTCTCTATTTATAATGAAGAAGATTTGAAGAATAAGGAATTTGATGAATGTGGGATTAACATTTGAACCAATGGCATTGTGTCACTTGTCAACATGCTAATGAAGGAGAGTGGAGCACATTTTGAACAATGTGCATGTTAAATGCATGTAGGTGGAATTTGAATTTGAATAAGTGACTTGTGCAAGAGGGGATGTAAGTGGAGTTAATGCCAAGTTGGCTCAAGGAGAGAACATGTAAGAGCCTTTAATGCCAAGTTGGTGGACAAAAGTCCTTTGGGAGGGAGAATTCAAATAAGTGGAATATTCCAAGAATATGCCACATTTGCATGAAAATAGGAGGAATTAATAAATCAAATAAATTGATTTACATGTACAACTTGCAAAAGCCAGAGGAATAGAGGATTAGTGTTAGGAGTTAATTAAGATTAATTAGCTTAGATGAAGTTAGTTTGATTTGACATTTGATTTAGATATTTAGATTTATTTAAATCAAATGAGAGGATAGTTGGGAGATAAATTTAATTAAATAAAATGATTTATTCAATTAAATGAAGAACATTGGGATTAAATAAAGTTGATTTATTTAATCCAAGGAGGAACATTAGGACTTAATTAAATAAAGTTGATTTATTTAATTAAATGAAGAACAATAGGATTTAATTAAATAAAGTTGATTTATTTAATCAAAGAGGAATTATGATGAAATAATCAGATAAAGTGTATTATCCAATTAAGGAGGAAATTAAATTAATTAAATAAAGATTATTCAATTAATTGGGTAGTGTGGATGTGAATAAGGAAGAATCAAAATTAGCAAATTAGAATCGAGTGAATGATATCAATTAGGATAATTTACGTGTCTACATTTAGCCCCTCTTTGAAGCAATGGACCTGCTGCATTGGTTCAAAGAATAATCTTGTCGATGTCAAAATTCAAAAAAAATCTTATTTTTCTGGATGCCCCACTGCTGTCATAGCAAGAAGAATTACACTGGTATACTGCCCCCTCGAGAGATCAAATGAAAATTTGGATTTTTTGGGAGATATCTCAAAAAAAAGACAAGTTGCCCGATGGGTCCAAAAAGGCACCAGGATGCTGAAAATATGCCAAAACACGAAAAAAGATGTGAAATGAGCTTCGGTTGGGCAAAAACGGTGCTAGGGGTGCAAAACCCTAGTTTGACGGCTAAATTGGGCAAAAAACCCTAATTTTCATGCTTAAATAGGCTTGGAGGGGTCACTTTCCATTCATTTTTGCATTCAAACTTTGAGATTTCTAGCTTTTTGAGCTCTGACCCTTCTGCAGAATGGTACAACATGTGCTTCCCTGACACATTTCTGAGTGATTCCGTGTGTACCAGAGACCTCCAGGCGTAAGATCACCGGTATGTGACCCAAACTTGACTTTAAAATTTGATTTTTAAGTGCATTTATTATGCTTCAAAGTGTTAGAGTCCTCAATGTCGCTATATAGTGACACTCCAAGTGTAAAATCGGTGACGCTGAAGCTTAAACAGCGCCACTTGTGTAAATAGCGATGTCGATCGCGATTTGGGTTCCAAACTCCAAATTGCACCGCCTTTGTGAATGGTGATGCTTAACTTAATTTAGGATTGGATTTTAGGAGTCAAATGGCGACACCTATGTTCATGGTGACGCTAAGGCTGATTTGGAATTTTCAAAGACTCCAGTGTCACTATTTGGAATTTGACAAATTGCGATGACTTTGCAAACTACGACGCATTCATGGTTTCAAGGTCAAAAACTTCAAATCGGGTCAAAAAAATTTTTACGAATTTGTACACGATGGTTTATGGATGCAGGATGTGATCCAGCCTGTGCATTCACGTGAGCATTGGCCCTCTGTCCTGTGTAGATTGAGTGATCTATCAGAGTTATGATAGGAGCACTTGGGCAAGATTAGCCTATGGTACGTTGCCTATGTGCCCATTGTCCAGACCCATCTAGCAATGATGACTGCGTTGATAGAGAAGTGGCACAGTGAGACCTTGTCATTTCATCTTCCCACTCGCGAGGCGACCGTTACTTTGGAGGACGTTTGGCACATCTTGCAATTGTCGATTCACGGTGACCATGTGATTTATGATGTAGATGTTGACTTTGACACATGCTTTGAGGTTATGGAGGTCAAGGAGCTTGCACTGTCTGAGGGCCAGATCGACTTGGACTACTATAGAGGTCGGGTGTTGACTTTCAGGTTGATTGTCACTACCATTATATTAGGGCTAGTAGCTCCAGATCGATAAGGCAGACACTTTAGTCTAGGATGGGGCTTAGCCTGGTAGAGGATGCTTTTCCGGAGGACATAGTATGTGTGGGGGCCAGTGATGTTGGCCTCATTATATCACGACCTACATGATTTTGTATATTGCAACAGCCAGGTGATTGGTTCCAGAGTGATACTGCTACACATATGGGCATGGGAGCATATTGTCATGCTCCATCCAATTGTTATTGTGGTTGATGCTAAGCCCGATGATCCTATGATTTGGTGATACAAGGGTACAATTACTTTGAGGCATACAGGACAACTTAGGCTACCTCACTGGCATCATGTTTTGGATGAGATGATAGTATTCTACTGGTGTCCATGGTTACAGATGCTTGCATGGTATGATGACGTTCAACAGTTATTCTATGCTCAATAGGACAAACTAATGCAGGGGAGGGAGCATACCATTATAGAGCGCTACCTTCTAGACAGTGTAGCTCATCAATTCAGAGATGTTCAGGATCAACCAGATGATCAATACATGGACATTTTCGCCAGGTCATCCCGAGAGACTGCATGGGGATGGATGATTCCAGTGTCCGATGTTGTTGATAGCTTATGACTGTTGGTTGTGAGGCCATGGGCCTACACGCAAGGACTAGCATATCTAGGCACAACTCATGCATATGATGATTGGTTCAAACCTCTGTGTCGACTTACAGATTCAGGAGTGGTACTTCCACGGGGGAGACATCGGGGGAGGAGTGCTCGGTGAGCACAAGTAGGTCACGACGGACAGGATCCTGGGGCACCACCTAGAGATGGGCCACCTCCATGATAGCTAGAGTAGTAGCTAGACCAACAGTTGCACCAACAGCCACCCCAATAGCCACACCAGCTAGATTCGAGGGATGGCCAGATACAACAACTATAGGCACAGATATAGGCACAACTACAGATGGTTACAATGGAGAGGGACCAGGCCAGATAGTAGATCCAGGCCCTTACTACTAAGATGGATCATGAGCGGCAGCAGAGGCAGGCCATAGGTCTTCAATTGGCTCAGGAGGTCAGCCGAAGGCAAAATTTAGAGAGCATGGTTGTCACATCACAAGGGAGGACCATGCCAGTACAGATGTACCATGAGGTCGTCAGAGAGGCAGAGTATTATAGGCTTCATTATCAATAGGTTGTACCTACGGCTGCTCGGGTGCCAGACTATTCCCAGCAAAAAGGGCTTCGACAGATAGATGACCAAGCCGACAGACAGGCAGGTGAGGGGAGCAGCCACCAGGGCTAGCAGCATATAGTTTTTTGATTAGCGATTGATTCTTTTTTTAGATAGACCCACAGGTTCCATTTTTTTATAGCCCTATGGGAATTTTACCTTGATTGATATACATACACATGATTCAGATTTGTACCATGACAGTGATGATTTTTTGATATATATGATATGAGTTCAATTGATTCATGATGTGATGCATTTACTTTATTTATGCATTTATGGATGGATGCATTTGATATTCTATATGCGATGTGATTCTATATAGTGTGATGTGATGTATGACTATGCAGATGTTCATGGATGTTATGGATGCATTTCTTTTCTATATTATTTCTATGTACTTTTATGATGATGATGTTTGTAGTATGGATGTATGGATGCAAATGATTCTAAAATACTTAGACTGTCATATCTATATTATGCCCCTAATGGTAATGGATGATGTAATATATTATGGTTATGAGATGTTATGACATGTTATGATATGCTCTTTTTCTTTTTCAATATCTTTTCTATGATAATGCATGTATGGATGTCAATGTATGGTTTATGAGATGCTTAGAATAACCAATCTATATTATGGTGCAAATGATGGAAATGCAATGCATGTGAAATGATCGGTGTTTCCTATTATGTATGATATGGATGATATGTGGTATGCTGACGATTTGTGGATGCAGGATGGATGCATTTGTGATGTTTGGTTAATTGTCATGCTACCATGTTAGCACAATAAGAAGAAAGAAGAAAAGAGGATCTAACAATTCCATGATTTGCGAGACTTTATTAGAGATAATGATGAGAAATTGATGATGATGTTTTGCTTATCAGAGATTGGGATTTTAAAGGGCTTACTTACCTTATGTTTGATAACACACATAGGCACAATGCATCAAGGTATAAAGAACCAGGATGGCGTTGTTCCTAGTGTGATGGACTTTGACTTGAACATCATATAGGAGTATCCTTGTTCACACCTGACATACGAAACCTTATTTAAAATGAAGTTCAGATATTTTAAACATCTCAGACCAAAACATAGAAAAGCAAGCCTTCCTATGTGGTCAACAAGACACCTAAAACACCCTCCCTACAGACCAAACAAAGTAAGTAATACCAAGGTTATATTACAAGAGTATCCAACAAGCACAACAAAAAAAAGATAATGATCGTTGCCCCATTCCTTTCTCTCTAAATTTTTTTATTTAGACATCATCGAGAGGTCATTGGAATGAGCACAATAAGATAAGTCAACAAAGCAAAGATCAAGTAAACAAACAAGCCAATGTTCTTCATACCGTTGGCCAAAACTAAACTACGATGATGACTGATGTTTATGTCCATTGCAGGAAGGATGCATCCTAGGACATGATGATATCAGATGATTGTGAGATTGACTAGATGATAGGCAATTGATACAAAGAGTTGACCAACTTGTTTACCTATTGACCTAGACTTGAGACCCTGACATTTTGACTTTTCACTTGTAACTTGGTAGACTTGTTTTCGATTGTCATACTAAACGCTGAAGGTGACGATCGATGAGTGGAAGTTTATTGCAGGTGAAAGCAAAACAGGATGGATGATTTTTTGGGTTTTTTGAATGTTTTTGATATTTTGAGATGTTTTGAGGTTGTTTTTGGTATTTTCAAGATGTTTTACAAATGTTTTGATTTTCAAAATTTCCAATGTTTTTGTGTTTTCTGAGATTTTAACCAAGAACCTAACCTAAAGACCTATCCTAGGGGCCTCAAGGGTTGATCAAAGATTAGCCTTGCTTACGTTATACACACAAAGACCACATAGTTCGACTGACATAGACTCATTTATTGATGAGATATGAACAAATGGATTGATAGTTTATTATAATAGACTCCTAAAGGATTGGCCTAGGTGTCTCAGGGGATGATCAAAGATCAACCTTGCCTCCGTTCAAAGCTTAGAGACCCGTAGTTCGACAAGACAACTCTTTTTTTTTCTGACTTTTTGACCTGTTTTGGGATTTTGATATGTTTTGAATGTTTTTGAATTTCTTGATTTTATGAATTTTTTTGGATTTTCTAATTTTATGAATGTTTTTGGATTTCCTGATTTTATGAATGTTTTTTGGATTTTATAATTTTATGAATGTTTTTGGATTTTCTGATTTTATGGAAGACTTCAAGAATATACACGAGTCTGATCCAATGTAGGTATAAGAACATGCCCCCAGCATGGTGCGATGCGATAGACTACTCCGATATACGCAAGACAAATTGACCTTAGGAATGTGCCAAGTAGTACTAGGAGGGATCATGATACGAACACATGATCAAGCTATGATACAGACACAAATGGGTGATGGATGGAGATATGGAAGTGTGATGGATGAATGATGCAGAACAAGCCATAGAGATCATGGTGGATGGAAAGTGCTTATTTACACAAGGTGTTTTTTTGTCAGGTTTTCACCAAGGTACTTTCCAAAAGTGCCACCAAAGTGGTTTTCACTAGAGAACAATTTTTTCTTTACTATTTTCAATCCTTTATCTAATTTTTTTGGATTTTTTTTTTGGATTTTTTTTTTAATTTTTGGATTTATACCTTGCAATTTTAGGCATAATTTTTTTTTGAGATGGGAGTTATTGATAGGCTCCTACAGAGGCTCACCTTCTGGTGTAAATAGCTAATATGCTCCTGATTTGTAGCTTGTCGTGATGATGAAGGGTCCCAACCAATTAGGTTCAAACTTTCCCTTGCTATCTGGATTTGGTATATTTTTTTGATTCTCCTTCAATACGAGCTCTCCAACTTGAAAGGTCTGACTCATGATTTTCTTGTTGTAGCTCCTCTTGAAACAATTTTGGTAGACTTGCAAATGATTCATAGCATCTATGCGCCACTCATCCAGTAGTTCCAACTCATTCAATCGTGACACCTGATATTCTTCATATGTAATGAGGTTTTGCAATGATACTCTTAGGGATGGGAGCTCGATCTCAATGGGAAGGATGGCTTTTGATCCGTAGACCAAGGAAAAAGGGGTTGCACTTGTAGGCATGTGAATACTCGTTCAGTAGGCCCATAAGGCATGATTAGCTGTAAGTTCCAGTCACGACCAATGTCATTGACTGTTTTCTTTAGGATTTTTAAGATGGTTTTATTGGTAGCTTCAACTTGGCCATTTCCTTGGGGGTAATATGGAGTAGAAAAGCGATGTATATTGAACTTTTGGCATAGGTTTCGAACATCCTATTTTTTGAAAGGTGTCACATTATCTAAGATAATGGCTTGAGGGACACCGTAGCAGCAAATTAGGTAGTTCAGGATGAACCTAAAAATCTAATTTCTTGTAATATAGGTCATGGGAATGGCCTCTACCCACTTCGTGAAGTACTCAGTGGTGGTGATAATGAACTTATGCCCACTAGATGAGGTGGGGGTGATTTTACCAATGAGATCGAACCCCCGTTGTGAAAAGGGCCAAGGTGTAATGATTGGGTGGAGCTCCTGAGCTGGTGTATGGATGAGATCCCCATGTTGTTGACACTACACACATCTTCAGACATAGTCGTGAGCTCCCCTCTCCATTGTGGGCCAATAGTACCTAGTCCTTAGCAGTTTCTTAGCCAAAGTCATACCACTCGAATGTGACCCACAAATTCCATTGTGTACCTCGGTTAAAGAAGTCAAAGCTTCCTCAACATTTAGGCATCATAAGTTCCTAAGATAACGAAGCGGTATGACTTCTTGACAAATGTTCTTTTCAGATTCAGGGTGATATCAGCGAGGAGGAGTCCTTCTCAAGTAGGTGTATATTTCATGATACCAAGGATCATTGGGACCAATGATTTCACACACAAATTTAGACTCTCGTACCGCAAATGTTGGTACGAGAAGCTGCTCTACAAGGAATTCTTCCTTTGGGACGTTGCATGGGATATCTAGTAGCAATCCAATTGTTGGCATAGCATCCACTACTATGTTATTTTCTCTTGGTATTTGCTCAAACATGATGTCAATGAAGAATTCTTTAAGGCTTTCCACCAATTTCTTGTATGGGGTCATTTTGTCATCCTTCGTTTGGTATTCAACATTGACCTGGTTGATGATTAGTTACGAATCTCCGTAGACTTTGAGTATCATTATCTGTCATTGTACTGCAATTCTGAGTCCTATGACAAGGGGCTCATACTCTGTAATGTTGTATGTGCAAGGAAATGATAACTTATATGATTTGGGTATGCAATATCTTTGTGGTGTAATGAAGAAGATTCTAGCTCCTGACCCGTGTTGTGTGTAGGATCCATCAAAATATACTTTCCAATGATTTGTTACACTTATGTTAAAGATGGACTCATCAGGGAACTTTGATATAAGTGGTTCTCTAAATACATCAACACCTCTGCCAGCCGATCTGCAATTACTTGTCCTTTAATGGCCTTTCGTTCTACATACTCAATGTCGTGTTTTCTCAAGATCATAACCCATTTAGTTGTTTTCCCTGTGAGTGTTGCTTTAGAAAGTAGATACTTGAGAGGATCTATCTTGGAAATGAGTTTTATCTGATGTGCTAGCATATAGTGTCTGAATTTATGTGCGGAGAACATGACTGCTAAGCACGCCTTCTCAATGGATGTGTAATTCAACCCGTGTCCCACCATGGTTCTACTGATGTAGTAAATAGCTCTCTCCTTCCCATTTTCATCATGTTGAGCTAAGAGAGTGCCAAGGGTTGTTGTTGTCGATATATATAGGATCAAGGGCTTGCTTGGAATTGGTGCCATGAGAACTAGTGGTGTGAGCAAGTACTCCTTGATCTTATTGAAAGCCCGGTCACATTTCTCACCCCATTTGTATGCTACCCCCTTGTGGAGTAGATGAGAATATGGGATAGCCTTATCTGCTAACTATGTTATAAATTGGCGAATGGATTGGAGTCTTCCCTGCAAACCCCTCAACTGCTTCAATGTTCTTGGTGCCTCCATCTCGAGAATTGCTTTGACTTTGGCGGGGTCTATCTCGATTCTCCTCATAGATACAATGTACCCTAGGAGCTTGCCTGATTGTACACTAAAGACACACTTCTTTGGATTGAGCCTAACCTTGTATTCTTCTAGCCTGTCGAAGATGGAGCTTAGTGCTACTATGTGATCCTAATGCTTCTTTGATTTAGCCAATATGTCATCCACATAGTCTTCCATAGTTTTGTGAATCATGTCATGGAAGATTAGCGTCATGGCTCTTTGATAGGTAGCTCCTACATTTTTCAACCCAAATGGCATCATGTTCCAATAGTATATCCCCCATGGACAAGTAAAAGTTGTCTTATGTTGGTCATCCTTAGCTATCATGATCTGATTATACCCTGAGAATCTGTCCATTAATGACAACATTTCATGCCTTGTTGTTTGATCCATAATAATTTTGATATTGGGAAGAGGGAAGTCATCCTTTAAGCACACCTTTTTTAGGTCTTTGAAGTTTGTGCAGATGCAGATGCCCCCAATGGGTTTTGAAACAAGTACAAGATTTGAAACCCACTCTAGATAATCAATTGGTTGTATGAAGCCAACATCAAGGATTTTTTGTAATTCAAGTTTGACTGGTAATGCTATTTGTGGATGCATCTTTCTCAGCTTTTGTCTTACTGGCTTTGCTTCGAGATATACAACTAGATGGTGAACCATAATTTCTGGATCAAGGCCAGGCATGTCAGCATAGGTCCATGCAAAATTTACCTTTCTTTCTCTTAAAAAAGTAGGTAGGAGTTCTTGTTCTTCTGTCAAAAGTGATTTTGCATAGAAGGTGATATGTGGTGTTTCTTTTGTTCCCAAGTTGATCGGATTGCACTTTTTTGCTAAGACTATTGACTTCTCTTGATGAATAGCATTAAGAGGAAGATTGAATCGCTCATCCTCTGGCGCCTCAGAGAGGTTTTCACCATTGTATGTGTCCTTTTTTTTTACTTTTTTTGAGTAAGAGAGTGCCACAATGTGGTTTTCACTCAAAGACCTAGATATTATTCTTAAATTTTGACTTTTGCGAATGAGGGATTCAATCATTTCCCCATAGTAGGCATGTGTTTCTAGCTTAATGTTCAACCCAACTTTGTGATATCCACATGGTATAGTATCCCACAACCCCATGAATTTCAAGAGAGACTCATCATTTTTGAAAGTGTCCAAAATTAGTGGTCCTTGTTGGTCGTAATTGATGAGTTGAGGATAGACTAAGTTTAGCTCATGGGTTTGGTTGTGTGACTCAAAAGATAGGGTACTAGTCATGAGAAGGGATGAATCCTCAAATAGCATGAGTAGATCAGTTATGGGATCTCCATCACACACATCGGTTATGTCAAAGGTATAGTTTTCTAAGGGAAAACCTGTGGATACTGACAACTGAGGGGGAACTTTGAATTTTCTAACCGGGCCACCTTTTCCAAGTATGGTTATTTTCAGAGGAGTACATCCAAGGCCAAGATTCCTTATACGCTTCTTAGGAATGATAGGTTCTAGAAGACCATTGTCATTTTGTCTGAATTTCTTGTTTTTGTTATAGCCCCATCCTTGCATTATCTATAGTCCTTTGCTATTATCATCCATGGGAAGATTAGGCACAGGCCTTTCATCTTGGTACAATAGACTTGATATGTCCTTTTCATCCACCACTTCCCGACTTAGGTCCCCCCAACATCTGAATATGGAGGGGTCTTCTTTAAAATTTTGGGCTGAAGTGTTATTTGGATGTAGTTGCCCATGAGATCTAGGAGATTGAGGTAACTCTCCTATTACAAAGGCACTCTTCTTCATTTTGTAATCCCCACACCCATTGTCTTGGATAATGACTTTGATATCAGAGATGTCAGGAATGGCGCATGTCTTTGTCTCAGAAGTGGAGGCTAAGGAAGATGGGTCTACATATGGAGTCGTAGGGCCTTCATCATTCTTTTGGACTTGAGGGATCTTGTAGTACTTTGCTTCCAGATTCTTACAATAATAAAATGGCTCGGGATCACCATGGATTGTTACCTCTTGATTTTGATAGGTAAACTTGACACATTGATGAAAGGTAGAGGCAATAGCTTGCATTCCATGGATCCATAGGCGCCCCAAGAGGATATTATAAGGTAATTCTAGATCAAGGACTTGGTAGGTAGTTTCCATGATAGTTGGACCTACTTGAATAGGGAGTTGAATAGTGCCTTGAGACATTCTTTCTTGATAAACATATGCCCTGATTATAATACCTTTACCCTTTTCAATGACGTCCTCGAAGAATCCCAGATTCTTTATTAGCTTGAGAGTACAGATATTCAAGCCTGAACCCCTATCCACCAAGACTCTTTTGACTTTATTCTTATGGACCAAGACTTCGAGATGGAGTGCGTGGTTATGAGATGGTTGAGTTGGGAAATCCTAATCATAAAATGTTAAGAGATATGGTGTGGTGATGTGTCTGACCATAGCTTGGAATTGGTCTGCATCAAGATCTGTGGGGATGGAGGATGTGGCTAATGCTTCTTCTAAGATCTTCCTATGTGTGGGTGAGATTTACAGTAACTCCATGATGGAGATCTAAGCAAGGGTTCTTTTTAGCTAGTCTAAGACATTATAACCATTGGGAATGGATTTCAGATTAGAGGTTGGTGCCTTGGATGGTTGTGATGGTCCAGGAATGGTAACTCTTCCACCACATGTGGTGACTCCACAGTCGGCTCTAGCTCCCTTGACGTTGACAATAGTGACCCATTCATCCAAGGATGCAACAACATGGTCGTAAACATGGTTTAAATTGTTATACTTTTCCTTTCCATTGTTGTTCCCTTTATTGTGGTCTGGCACTAGATTTGTGTATATCTTAAGGTCCCGATTTCCTGCAAGTTGTTCAACGTTTATCGTTCTGTCATCGATAAGGTCTTGGGTCAAATATTTCAATCTCATGCAACGGGTCGTATTGTGCCCCTTGAGTTTATGAAAATCACAAAGGTGATTTTTGTTATACCATGGTAGTTTCACTTGGGGCTCCTGATAATTCTCATAAATGGGGATTTTAATGAGATTCTCTTGTACCAATTTTTTCATGACAAATTCGATTGATTCCCCAAGGGGTGTGAATTTTCGTTTGGGGGCATACTTGTTTCGTGGGGGTGGTCCCCTTTGATTATTCATATTGTTGACCACTTGATTATTGGGTGGTTGTGATATTGCGTTGGCTTGTGTGTTGTTTTAGTTATTGATTTGCGGTTGTTGATATGATTGCGTGTTTTTCCTTAGGGAATTGATGACACTTTGGCATCAACGACACCATCGTTAGTGACAATTTTTTGTTATTTTCCCATGTGCGAGGTTTTTCTTTATAACTGGTTGATGGGTGATTGTCTTGATAAGTAGGCGTCCCCCCTTATGTGATAAGGGCTCTTTCGATGTTGAGCGCCTTGGGGATCAACTGGTCAAATGTGGTGATGCATTGCATTTTTAGATGGAAGGACAAGGTTCCTTCAAGATTAACAATGATAGTACAGATTTGTTGTTCTTCTGGCATAGTCCACTTGCTCCTTTTGGCCTTGGATCACCATCATTGTAAGAAGGATGTGAATGTTTCCTCTTTAGATTGTTTGCGATTGGAGAGTTCTTCTAGACTTACGTCCATGCCTATGTTGAATGTGTAGTTTTATATGAATGCATCCATAATTTGTTGGAACTTTTACTTCTGGGAGGAAGGTGAGAGAACCATTCCATTGTTTGTCAAGCCAAACTCCAAGGGAATAGTTGCATTAGATACGTGTCGTCGTATGAAACTTCCATACAATGTACCTGGAATTCCCTGATGCGATCCTCAGGATTACCTATCCCATGATATTTGTCAAATTTAGGTATCTCAAACCCCTTTGGGAATGGAACCATCACAATGCTTCTATCGAATGGATAAGGGCACAAATTTCTTGGTGTTTTCATTGTCTTCCCTGATTGGAGGTCTATCACTTGTTATGAGAGCAATTTGATTTGTGCAAACACATCATTTTGTGGATCAGGTGGTGGGATGAATGGATTTTGAGGGGGTTTGATCATTTGAGTGATAGGTGGGGTGTTTTTTGTGTTTGTGGGAGGTTGTT
The DNA here is from genome assembly GCA_007258455.2 of Sequoia sempervirens. NCBI lineage: Eukaryota > Viridiplantae > Streptophyta > Pinopsida > Cupressales > Cupressaceae > Sequoia > Sequoia sempervirens. Next base: position 168,106,689 of record VDFB02000015.1, on the reverse strand, counting down.
ACATGTTTTCTTGCGCCAACAACACTTGTTGATATGCCTACAATTGATGTTGTGCCAACAATGCTTATTGTTGAGCTAATATTTGGGTTGCTTCTTGTTGCACTTGGTATTGTTGCAAAACTTGTTGATAGGATTTTTGTTGATCTACTTGTTGTTGTGCTTGGTATTGTGCTTGCAATTGAGATTTTTGGGCTTGATACTGAGCTTGCGCCTAAGCTTGAGTTTGTTGAGCAGCTTGGCCAACCTGTGCGGCTTGTGCTGCTTGTGTGGCTTGTGCTGCTTGTGTTGCTTGTGCAACTTGTGTGGCTTGTGCAACTTGTTGTTGTTGCAATAAAGCTTGGGCTTGGGCAGCCTATTGTGCTTGTTATGTAGCTTGTTGTGTTTGTGCTTGTTGGGTGGCTGGTTGCGCAACTTTTGTGGCTTGTTGATTTTGAAATTGTTGAAGTGCCTTTTGATAGGCTTGTTGCGTAGCTTGCAATGTGATGATATATTGGTTTTCCATGTTTGGTTTTGGTGGTGGAGGTGGAGGATTTGGAATGGTATGAGATGTTATGATAAGAGTTGGTTGAGGTGTTGTTGGATTGATGATAGGGGGTTGTGTGGTAGATGGTGCAGTGGATATGCTAGGTCCTTGGGAGACCACATTTATAGATGGTGCAGCGATTGATTGTGTCATTTGGATTGGTGCCACTTGGTGTTGCAATATTGGTGGCATGATCAAAGGATTTGGTATGTTGATTTGATTCATGACTGGAGGATTGCTTTGATTTGGTTGATTGAGGATTGGTAAAGGGGGTTTCCCTAAACCAACAATTGGTGTGGATATCAATAGTAGAGGGTGAAACAATGGGAAGATGGGGGTGTGTTTCCTTGAGAAAGTGAGGATGAGGGATCAAAGATTCCCCCTTGTCTAAATAGTCCCCCTTGTCCTTGTGAAGTCATGGGGAGAGAGACTTGTGTGTTAAGGGAATATGTCAGTGTTGCGGATAAGGTGGATGGATTGTTGGTGTCGTCAAAGAAAAGCGGAACGTATGGGTGTTTCGGATCTTGAGGGACAAATTGAACCAAGATGGTGTTTGCATCCAAGTCTTGGTTATTTACAAGGGGATGTGTTTGAAGATTATGAAGCAATGAACTACCCGTGGTAACTATGGGTTGACTTGGAGCATGAGATGAAATTGGTTGTGGGATGGGTGGAATGATGCTTTGGAAGGAAGGTGTGAATGAGACCGGTGGCATAATCCCAAGAGGTTTCTCCACAATACTGCTTACATCATAGTCAAAAGGGAGTTTAGGCCCCTCTTTAGCCAATTCCAACATGTATTGCGAAGAATTAAGTCTCATCATTATGTTGACAATTTTGTGATTTTCAGGATTTTGGACCATTTATATGATTTCATCTTGAGTCATTCCTAAGACATTGTTTGTGATATCCTCCACTTGGAAACCTCACTCTTGAAGATCTTGTGGAAGTTGAGGAAGATTGAGTGGGGGATTGCTAGATCCGATGGGGTTGATTTCAGGTGTTGTTTGACTCAAGTCACTTGAAGTGGATGTTTCTTTGTTTGTTTCCATGTTCTTGTGTTGAGATCTAGTTTGGACCATAAAATAAGGATCAATTTTTAGGAATGTGGGAGGTGAACCTATTAGATTGTTCGAAACTTTAGGTACAAAAAAGAAAGTCTAAGATGTTAAGGTTCAAAGGGTGGCGATGAGATGATGAAAGATGAGTGGTGTGAATGATTGAGCTCTTAAGAAACCTTGAAGGAGATACTAGACTTTAGGACTTTGGATTTTGGATTTTGGATTTGATTTTGACTTGATTTGGATTTGATTTTGATTTGATTTGGATTTGATAGTGAACTCATAAACTCCAAGAAGTTAGATGTTGTCTTGGAATAGACTTGTCCACAAGGTGATAATTTAACTGAGTGTATGAAGAAGGATGCATCCACACACACTTAGTCAAACAAGATGATTTTGATATGATTTAAAGGATTTTCTAAAAGTATAGTATGAAGATTTTTTTCCAAGATTTATAAGAGTTGTTTGTGAGATGGGTTTTGATTGATGTTTGGGGGATGGATGAAAGTGTTGATTTTGATCCTAGGTGAACCTAGAGAGACTTTTGTTTACAAGACCTAGGTATTGAAGAACATGCTATACTTCCAAGAACTTGTTAACTCTACAAAGTGAGACACTCAAAACGTTGAAAAAGACTTGGATTTTGACAATAATAGAACGAGTACAAGTTTGGGTAATCCTTTGATGCACATTTGTAAAATTTATAGAGCAATCTTTCTCTAACTATGTAAAGCATAGACTGGCATTTCTTGAGATTTCTTGGACTAAGACGTTTGTTTCGATTGATGGACTTTGGTTTTGGAACTTTGATCTTGTGGGAAATCATTTGAGAAAACACATGTGTGAGGTTCAATTTGTCTTTTATCTTTGCTTAATTGATCCTTTTTACCACAAACACTTTCTTGCTTAGCTTTTCAAACTAAATGTCTAATGTCTCAATCTATTTTCATCCCAAAAAGTCCATTATGTGGAAATCAAGAGAATCAAGGCAATAGTTCCCTAATGTTGACTTTAGAGAGCAAATTAAGATTTAAACTCAAATACTTAGAAGCCTCTAGGGATGAAATCCCTAGGGACAAGTAGTAGCACTTGGATTCTTCAAAGGTATTTGCCTCTTCTAAAGGTTTGAAATTTGATGTCCTTGTTGAATGTTTGTTTTCAATATTTTGGATCCAAACAATGTGTTTAACTGACTCAAAATTGCACAATCCTAGGATGGAAAAAGAAAATATTTGTTGAATTCCCACTTGGATAAATCTAGCTGCACTTATTTAGAGTGGATGACTAGAAACTTGACCACACTAGCTCCCCTCCATGACACTCACTTCTACGGGTCATCCAAGCTTTAGTTCTCATGAATCTCCCATGATGAAATTTTCATCTCTACAAAGAATTGCAAGTATGTGGGACAGCTCCGGAGGTTCGACCTCCTGACGCTAACAAATATTGGGATTTTGGATTCTAAACAAAGGTTCGTAGTAAGGGCATCCAATTTAGGGGATACAATGATAAACTTATTGTGAGATATCTCCCAACCCTTAGAACATGGGCTTTACACATCATAAAGACACTGGGGGAGAGTTATCATGCACCGCTTCCCATTGTTTACGATTTTCATTGCAACCACAAATTTATATAGCGGTTTGGAAGGGCTTGGCTTATGCTCGTTACCGCTTGGGGCATTCCCTTGGGGTGAGTACTTTTTCCCACCAAGGTAGGCCCTCTAAAGGTAAATGAAAGTGATTAAGTACATACGTAGTTCGATCAATCTTTGTTTGTGTGAACAAAGAGAGAACACACGTAATATACTTATCTCACACTAGCAAGATTTGTTCAATTTTAAGAGCCCAAATTCAAAATGTGGAGGCAATATTTTAGACAACCTAATATCACCAAAATGCTTTTGATTCTTAAGATCGTTGTGAGGTACGAGAGAAGTGCATATGCATTTTGATGATATTAGTTTGTAAAAAAGATTACAAAACAAGATAAGAACATGTTCATTTCAAATCCCTAAAGATAATAGTGAGTTCTTTTTATAGCACAAAAATCAAGTGTTTGAAGTTGCTTGTTCAATTTTTTAAAACCAAAAATCAAATCTAGTGAGTTTCTAGGGTTTTTTTTAACCAACTTTGAGGAAAAGAAAGCTTTTGTATTGTTCTTTTTTAAAATCCAAGCAAAATGTGGTTAAGTTCTAAAGCCGGAGATAACAATTTCCAATGATGGGATTATAAATGTTCCCAAAGTGTTAAAGAACACTTTTTTTACAATCATGAAAAAGAAGGTGCCATAAGAAGCCTCCCCTTTGTTACCTCTTTTTCTTCTTGTCACCAAACCTGCACAAGTTGATTAGCCTATAGGAAACTGAGCCTGAAAACAAGTTAAAAGTCAAAGGTGATCAATATAAAAAAGCACATGTTAAAATAAAATTTGAAATTGAACTTTTACCCCAACCGAATGTCATAATCCATGAAGGCATCGCTATTTGGAGGCTTCAATGTCACTTTGTGGAAACCGGAGTTTCTCTATGGAAAAATAGAGACTGCAATTACACTGCTATTTTCTCCAGCATCGCCCTTTGAAATTTGGATGATCCATCCCTTAGGAGAATTACTTCAACATCATCCTTTAGATGCAGTGGCAGCGTCGCTATATAGCGATGCTAGACTGATAGCGTCGTTGTTTGTCTCCTTCAGCGTCATTGTTTGTTTCCTTCAGCGTCGTTGTATCCTGAGAATAAATAGAAAAGAGAAAACAACATATTTGACCAAAAAAATGTTTTAATTTTGAGATTTGTGCCCTCCTTCTAGCACTAAATATAGAATGCTTTGCCTAAAACTGCTCAAACATGGATAAACAAGCAAACATTAGTCCTTAAACAAGTTCAAACCAAACATTCCCCATGAAATTCATTCAAAAAACAAGAACAAGAAAGCAAGATGAAATATCAAATAAAAGCTAATGAAATCTTATTCAAAATGCTCAAACCAGCATCCCATGGGGGAATTGGTGCTACTTTGATTTGGAAAGTAGCCCTTTCCCAATTTCTTGATAAGCTTGATGATGATTGATTGATCCTTGATGCAAAATGCCAATATCCTTGCTATGAATGATGAAACCTTATGATAATATTGATGGCATGTGGATGAAAATGGATAATTTGAATTCAAAATGACTATAATAACCTTGCATAAACTTGTGAATGATTGTGGATTCAAATGAGCATAATGATCTTACATGGATTGTGGATGCTAAATCAATAGCGGTCTCTATTTATAATGAAGAAGAGTTGAAGAATAAGGAATTGGATGAATGTGGGATTAACATTTGAACCAATGGCATTGTGCCACTTGTCAATATGCTAATGAAGGAGAGTGGAGCACATTTTGAACAATGTGCATGTTAAATGCATGTAGGTGGAATTTGAATTTGAATAAGTGACTTGTGCAAGAGGGGATGTAAGTGGAGTTAATGCAAAGTTGGCTCAAGGAGAGGACATGTAAGAGCCTTTAATGCCAAGTCGGAGGACAAAAATCCTTTGGGAGGGAGAATTCAAATAAGTGGAATATTCCAAGAATATGCCACATTTGAATGAAAATAGGAGGAATTAATAAATCAAATAAATTGATTTACATGTGCAACTTGCAAAAGCTAGAGGAATGGAGGATTAGTGTTAGGAGTTAATTAGGGTTAATTAACTTAGATGAAGTTAGTTTGATTTGACATTTGATTTAGATATTTAGATTTATTTAAATCAAATGAGAGGATAGTTGGGAGATAAATTTAATTAAATAAAATAATTTATTCAATTAAATGAAGAACATTGGGATTAAATAAAGTTGATTTATTTAATCTAAGGAGGAACATTAGGACTTAATGAAGAACATTAGGATTTAATTAGATAAAGTTGATTTATTTAATCAAAGAGGAATTATGATGAAATAATTTGATAAAGTGTATTATCCGAATAAGGAGGAATTTAAATTAATTAAATAAAGATTATTCAATTAATTGGTTAGTGCGGACGTGATTAAGGAAGAATCAAAATTAGTGAATCAGAATTGAGTGCATGATATCAATCAGGATAATTTACGTGTCTACAAGAAGAGTAACAAAAACAATTATAATTGAAAGCAACTTGAATGAAATAACTCTTATCTAGAATAGATTCAAATAAATGACAATTGTTACGAGTAACTATAATAACTACTATGAGTAACTACTCTTATGAAGACAATAACTTATTGACTCAACTATGTTACAACTTTAATAGGAAATACAATTTAATAATTCATTCTACTGTAATTAAGAATATAAAGTACAAGGAGTATTATTGCATGTGAAGTGGCCCTTGCTTGAGTTGTTGCAATCCCCCGATATTCTTCTAAATCTTAACTCAGAGATTCATGGAAAATATTATATCCTTCTTTATTGTAATTTGAACATACAAAATTGAGAATAAAGTATCTAATCAATAGGAAGAGTTTTTCTATTCAAATCTACTTCATATAGATTATCTAGCTAGCTCAACCTCTCACAAGATCAAGCATATATACAAGATATTTAAGAGTTCAATTATTCTTGGACTAAAAACAAACTATAAGCAATTTTCAACTCCCCAAAAAAACATAGGAAGAGGACTAAGTATTTTTTCAAACACTAAATAAAAGCTAGTGGAGATAAGAGTGTTAGAATCATATCATGACTCTACATCTTAAAGATGGTTATAATTGAAGATGTGCCTAACAGGGAAAAAGTTAATGCACAACCATTTTTATTAATGGTATCTTCTTTCCTCCATGACCTAATAATAGTATAAAGTAAAAAGGTAGAGTGATCCATGAATAAATCATGTTCACACCCTCTGGCCATTACCTACATTGGCTAAAAAAACTACACATGTTGTAGGTGATCACCCTCTTTGACTACGACAGACAAACATCCTTTTGCTATGGGGTTATAGTCCCTTTGTTGTAGGTTGAAAGATTCTTCACTACAGGGGTTAGTTTATTCCAAAGGTATCTTTTTATAATTAATAATCATAATCAGCATAAAACTCCATAAAATCCATAAACATTTGAAGATTCACCTAATCATTTATCAATATAATATATCATCTTCAATGCCTTAAATACTTAAGATATGCGATAAGGCTTGGGAATGTCTTTGAAACTTATCAAAAAAATGATGAAAAGTATGAAATTAAAACAAGGAAAATAGCTCTTCCTCAAACATGACCATATATTTTTTCAAAACCCTTTAATGCCAGTTAGGGTTTGTGTATTACTTGATATCTCAAAAGATTTTCCCCAACAAATCCATCTAGCATCAAAATTTGGGAAATGGGCTTAGAATATCATTTTGGAAACCTCGGATAATGCTTGTGCAAAATGTCATATGTTAGGGCACAAGCCTATAAATTGTTAGACTAGCCTTGATCATGATGATTCAAACTGTGGGAAATATGCTAATTTTGCTTCTAGAGATCTTGCCTCATCACCAAATGATAAATCAATATCAGAAACTGTGAAGCATGTCAGCAAGGGGATTTGGTGTGAGAAGAATATAGAGAACAATTTGGAGATAGGAGGGCAGTCTAAGCTGAAAAATACTATTTTGGTCTCTCTGCAAACCAACAAGAAGGATTTTTTTATGCAAATATACATAGATTGTTGTCTTAACCTATACTCACCTTCTCTTCCCCAAGTTTCAGAACAACACCTGGACATTATTGTGCATAAATATATGTTTGAAGATTGTTCAAAGCCCCAAGATGTGATAGTAAATAGATGTAGGGGTGTTTTTCCTAATCTCTTGTCTCAAGACCCACCTACATTGATTCAAGCTACTCAGCCTGATAAAATAGACGAGTTGGAATTGCTAGCAGAATAATTCTTAATATCAGTAGGTTTAGAAATGTATGATGAAATAGCAAAGGATTTGGCGGCTGAGGAGGGTTGGGGGGACAGTGTAGCATCTCAAGAGCACAGTACAGTGGGGGTAACAAAGCATAAGGTGGATTGGGGGAAAAAAGGGATAACTTATGAAGATTATGGGTCAGATTAGTGTACTTGTGAAGCTTTAGATCACCATCTACAGCAAACAGGGTCTTGCCTAGTAGATCAAGAAGAAGCAAAATATGACTATTCAAAGACATTGTCCATATCTCAGACTCCTTCTCAAGCAATTCTAAAGAAGTCACCAGGGAAGTGGGGAAGGAAATCCAATTTGGATAAATTCAAAGAGGAGATTGAAGCAGGGGTTCAAAAAACTATTTATGACTCTATTCCAAGCAAATTCCTGAGGAGAGCTTGTTTCTCTCCTCGAGCACAATGAAGGTCATCTCATGGAATGTCAAGGGCATAAATGCTCTTGATAAGAGAGCTCATATCAAGCATCAAATTGATGCTTGTGGAGCATATATTGTTTTACTTTAGGAGTATAAACTCTCAACACAATCCTATGAAACCTCCCTACAAAAATGGAAAAGGTCGAAATCAACCCACTCTTCGGCCCAAGGGGCCTTTGGTGGGCTAATTTCTTTGTGGAACCTTAAAGCAGTAAATGTTATTTCAACAAGGAATGAATCTAATTAGCAGTTGCTTGAGGTTTCTAAGTTTAGCTTGAAATATTGGTTATTTAATATTTATGGGCCTAATTCATCATTTGACAAGAAAGAGTTGTGGGATGAAATAACTCATGTTTTAAACGACCTAGGTGATGCTAAAGTTGTTTCGGGAGGAGATTTTAATGCTATTTTTTCACTGTAAGAAAAAGCTAGAGGTATTAGTCTTCCATTGAGAGTGATTGAAGATTTAAATTCTTCCATTCTCACCAATGCTTTGCAAGACATTGTGCCATTCAAGGGGAAGCACACTTGGAAAAACCGTAGAAAAGGTTTCTTACAAATTGCTGAAAGATTAGACAAGTTTTTGGTTTCTCCAAACTGGTTTTTAGGGCAACACAATTTGGAATATAAAATCCTACCTTTTGTTGGCTCTAATCATTATGCAATCTCTTTGCATATATCAAATGTATCCCTTCCTAAGGAAAATTGTCCTTCAAACTTGAAAGCATGTGGTTCAAGCATCCACAATTCTTACCCCTGTTGCGTCAATGGTGGATAAATGCTTTGTTTGAATAGGGTTTGAAAATGTATTAGCGTTATCAAAAATTAAAACATGTCAAACAACAAATAAAAGTATGGAATAAGCAGGTGTTCAAAAATGTTTTCCAACAAAAAGAGGACGCCTTCAAAGAGTTATCAGTGATCCATGAATAGATTATTCAAAATGGATTAGATGATAATTTATTTGAGAAGCAAAAAATAATTGCAAAGGGATTGGGAAGAGTTATGTGCTAGGGAAGAAATATATTGGTGCTAGAAATATCAAGAACTTTGGCTTAAAGAGGGTGACAAAAATAAAAAGTATTTTCATGTTTTTGCGTAGATAAAAAAAGCTACTTCAACAATATTTTCAATTCAAGAGATGGCTTAGGCATCTGGCTAACATCAGAAGAAGATATTAGGAGAGAAGCTAAGAGATTCTTTTCTAAACTTTTAACAGCCCCACAAGGCAAAGATGATCAACGTAGGAAAGATGAAGTTGAGATTTTGTAGGTTGTTCCCTCTCTAGTTCAAGATGAGGATAATGATGTCCTACTCAAACCTTTTACCTTGGATGAAGTTAAAGGGGCTGTTTTTTCATTGCCTCTAGATAAAGCAAGTGGTTTGGATGGATTTATAGCAATATTTTTTCAAAAAGGTTGGTATTTTTTGTGCTATGATCTATTGTGGGATCTAGACAAATCAAGAATAGGTTCCATGCTCAGGCAGTTTAATGTGACAAACACTGCAATCATTCCAAAAGTAAAAAACCCCAAAACCTTTGCAAATTTTAGGCCTATATGATTATGCAACACTGTCTATAAGATCTTTACCAAGGCCATATACCTCAAATTGCAACCTTTTATTCCAAATATTATCTCTTAGGCGCTAGGAGGCTTTGTCCCAAGTCGTGAAACATCTGAAGGAGCGCTAATTGCACATGAGACCCTTCACTCAATTTATTTTGATCATTTACCTTCTTTCATTGTTAAGTTGGACATGATGAAGGCTTATGATCGAGTAGATTGGGATTTCCTTAACAAAGTTCTTGAGAATTTCTACTTCAAAGGAAAGTGGCATAGATGGATTAGATCTTGTTTGTTAGGAGAAAAGTTTTCAATCATCCTTAATGGTTCACCTACGAGCTTCTTTGCAGCATCACAAGGAGTGAGACAAGGGGATCCATTATCCCCCTTCCTATTCATTATAATGGCCGATGCGCTAAGTAGATTAATTAATTATAAATAGATCCTGGGACTTTAGAGAGGCATTACTATTTCAAACACAAACATTTCGATAACTCATTCTTTGTTTGCAAATGACACCATCTATTTTGGTAGATCAATTGTGGATGAAGCCATTTAAATCAAACAAGTGCTTGAAAGGTATTGCTCAGCCTCAGGTCAAAAATTTAATGCCTCCAAGTCCAAAATTTATACATTTTCAATACAAAAGAGGCTATAAAAAATAAGATAATTAAAATACTGGTATTTAGGCAAGCAAATTTGCCATGTGCGTACTTGGGTATCCCTTTTTTCAAAGGCCCAAATAAAGCTACTTATTGGGTTAAAGTAATAGAAAGATTAAAGGCAAGGATTATAATGTGGAAGGCATGATGCTTATCATTATCAAGCAAAATTCTTTTAATAAAATCGGTATTATTTGCAATCCCTATCTATTTTCTAGTAGTTCTCAAGGCACCAAAGTCGGTTATCCTTGAAATTGAGAGCATTATTAGAAATTGTCTATGGAAGGGTAATATAAATGATTGCAAAAAAATGCCTCTAATATCCTTGGACAGTATGGTGCTGGAAAAATATCAAGGAGGAGTAGGTATTGACAATATCTCAATCAGGAACAAGGCATTTGGGGCCAAGTTAGTTTGGAAAATTTACACAAAGCCTAAAATGAAGCGGTGTGAGCTAATGCAGGTTAAATATCTTGACACTCCAAACCCCTTGAGGATTCTTACTATTTCAAACCTGTCTTCAAGATCAACCATGTGGAATTTCCTAATGCCATGCAGGTTGATTATTACTTCATTATGTGGGAAATTCATGATGGGAAAAGCGTGAAGTTTTGGGAGGACTTGTGGAATGGCAATCTCCCTTTGAAAAACATTCAAGAATTACAATAGGTAAGGGTCGTATTGTCAAGAGAATGGGGTGAAAACTTTATAGATTATGTACATTCAATAAAAGGCCTAATGGGTAAAGTAATCTAGAAAAAGCATTCTGATTCATCCCTTTTCGCCAATCAATTTTTGTTGCTTCAAGATTTTATAAAAAGTAGAATTGTGTCCATCTTGTGGAAGCTTGATAAGATTCTATGGGCTCCTTAAAAAGAGGGCTCCTACTCTATGAAGCAAGGATATCAAGCTCTAATCCAGCGAAGGGATCAGTTGGTCTCACATAGGGCTTATTCATTTTGTTGGAATAACAAGATTCTCCCAAAAGCTGGGAGTTTTGCATGGTTAGCTTTACAAAAGAGAATTTTAACAAGTGATCGCTTAACTAAACTAAGAATTTTTGATCCTTTCAAGTGTCCTTTATGTGAGGAAGAGTTGGAGAATGTAGACCATTTTTTTGTTCAATGTAGCTTTGCGTAGCATTGTTGGGTGTTCGTAAAGAGCAAGTTGAACTTACACAACCCTTTGCCAAATTATATTTGGGACATCTTCCAGATCTGGCCATTATTGTATAAAACCTCTTTTTTTGCTTTTGCATGGAAATTTATTCCACCACTACTAATATGGAATATATGGTGGGAATGTAATTTACGTGTTTTCAAGAAATCAAGTTCTTCAATTGAGATTGTCAAAGTCAAGATTGAAAAAGCAGTTTTAGAAGTGGTTAATGGTTATGTTTTGAACATAAGAACACATCCTCCTTGTTTACAAGTTGGGATGACTCTGTTTTGAAGACCTGGAAGAACATAATTTTTCTATTTGCAAGAAGTTTGCATCAAAATAGTAGAGTGAAGGTGAATAGAAAATAAATCAAATGGAAACCCCCATGTCCTGATTTTTTCAAGCTTAACTTTGATGGTGCTTTGAGAGGAAATCCGACATCTCAGGGGCAAGAATTTGTATCCAAAACTCTTTGGGATCAATAATAGTGGCTAGTCCATTTTCACTTCCAATGGGCACGAATAATGTGGCTGAGGGTCAGGCAATCCTGGCAAGATTGGAAATTGCCCTCAAATTGGGTATTGCACAAATTCATATCGAGGGGGATTCCTTAATTATAATTAATGCCTGCAAGGAGAGAAAGGCACATAGTTGGTGTTTGAAATATATTTTGCAGAAAATATGGTTTTTGTTGGACAAATTTCAAACTTTTATCATCTCACATACTTATAGAGAGGGGAATGGCATGACAGATAAATTGGTGAATATGGGCTCTGATGGGAAAGAAATTGTTGTGTATATAATGACATAGAATTGCAAGCATACCCGGAAGTTGTTGTAATAGTTGTTAGGGAAGCCACAACTTTGACTGTGTGCGAAAGATGAAGGTAGAAACAACATATTCTATTTGATGGGTGGCATCAGTTGTGGCGTTGTCTACTCACCCTTCCGGATAGTCCCTTCATATATACTGTAAATATAAAAAGAAAAGACAAGCAGCAACTGAAAAACTTACAAAAAAAGTTTTTGATGAAATTCTAGAGTGCCAAGTTCTAGAGCAAAAGATTTAGAAAACATAATTCAGTTTTGGCTAGAGATATTTCAATGGTATCAGAGCAGTAAGCCCTTAAAGAGCGACAACAAAAATGGATCCATAAGATAAAGGCTTATGATTTTGATATTGAGTATGTTAAGGGTATGAAGAATGTGGCTACCAAGGCCAAAGTTTTAGAGCAACAATTTTTAGAGCACCAAGTTCTGGAACAACAAATTTAAAAAATTCAGATCAAATTTGGCTCGAGCAAGAAGGGTGCAGGGTCCTGTCCCAGACATGATCTTAATAGCGCAAGAAGACCCAAGGGAGAATTCAGTCTAGGGGCCATGCAAGGGTGCTTAGTTCACTTTCTTCATACCCAAATCTATCTTAGTTTTAGGATGAAAAAACAAGTTTTGTTGTGGATTTATGAATATTTTGTATAATCAGCCCATTTTCAGTAGCAATCTTGGGGCTAACAGATAGCTCATTGTTGTAAAGGTGTTTTTGGGATCATATAAACTATTATCTATTGTAATTTTTTTTATTATTAATATATCTACATCCCCCCCGCCTGTTGCTTAAAAAAAAGGAGGGAAAATAGGATAATTCTAGGACTCATCAATGATCTAAAGAATATGGAGTACATTAGAGAGTGAACAAAACTTAATAGGATACATAGAAATTTTATTGAGATTTAAAATTGTAACTCTACCATTCCCAACAAGCCATTGAAGGAAAAAAATGATCTCACCTAACATTTACAAGACAAAGTAAGAAAAACATCATAATTTCACAAGCTAATTCAATTTCTAATCATAAAATTTTGAAATCCAAAGACTTGAACTCTCAAATATTTAACCATCCACCCACCCTTTCATAGGACAAAATATTTTTTGCTTTTTTGAGAAAGCAATAAAATGTATTCCTACAAGATATAAAATTCAAATATATACAAATCCACAAAATTTAAAGATTATTACACAAACACCATTAAACCATTAAAGAAAAATTGTTAAGAAAATCCACCCACTGTAGTTAAATAAAATTTAAAATCTCAACCTAACGAGGTAACCTAGCCATTGAAATAATGTTACAGATCATTTGAGAAATATGTCAAAATGTATAAATTTTTTATTGGAGCAATGGGAAATCCAATAAATCAAAAAAATAGTTTCCTTACAGATGGTTTTTGTTAATACTACATTAAAATTCCGTCTACTTCCAAAGAAATCTAAATTCATTGCCTAAAGTTAGTATTTTAATTTGTAATACAATAGAGCTTACCCTTGTAAGATGTAAATATATTGATTATTAAATATATTTTTGTTGCTTGACAAGGTATCTTGCAATTGCAAATGTTGATTTTGAAAGCAATTTTCAAATGGAGTGAAAAGGAACACACGTGCAATATGCACTTCTCTCTCTCTCTCTCTCTCTCCCCTAATGATGGGCCCTTTCCTTGATCCAGCCTTGTTAACACCAACAAAAATCAATATTATCTATTTTCCAAGATTATTTCCACTAAAATTGAATGTAAGATACATATTGTAAAAAAAATAAAGAATTGAAGGTACACTGCAAGATACATCCTCAACAATTTCTTCTTCCTTATAATTTTTTTATGATGAATCTTTCACTCTCATTAGTTTAGGGTGACTCTTCCACTCTCATCAATTATGCAACGCCAAACTCTTCCACTCTTGTCGGTTACATAATGCAACCTGAGGCCTATCATTAAAGTGTCATTTTAGATAATAGGGGTTTTATGTACACAAGTTTTTAATCCATATAGGAAACTATAGAATGTCTCTCAGCATAATTAAGACTATTGGTAATGGAGTTTGATCTTGTTAAAGGTCTATTTTTTGTGATTTCATAGTCATGTTTGGAGCTCATTCATTATGAAGGGAATGAAGGGGGTTTAGCCCCCCTTTGGTGTTTGAGGGGATTCATTGTAAATCTAGACCATTCATCATTAGGTCAAGTTTTTGAATCCATATATGCAACTATAGAATGCCTCTCAACATAATTAAGACTATTGGTAATGGAGTTTGATCTTGTTAAAGGTCATTTTTTGTGATTTCACAGTCACGTTTGTAGCTCATTCATCATGAGGGGAATGAAGGGGGGTTTAACCCCCCTTTGGCGTTTGAGGGGATTCATTATAAATCTAGACCATTCATCATTAGGTCAAAAATTTGACGATAGAGATTATGTTGGTATTTTTTTCCCTAGAAGGCAACCCTCTTTTATGTGAGGACATTGTATTTCAACTATGCATTATATGAGGAGACTCTAAGAGAGTGAAGAGGAAGTTGCAACACATGTGTTGTAGGTTGTATCTCTTCATTTTTATGGATGAAATAAAGGAAGGACTAGTTATTTCTCCGTGGATGTAACCCATATTGAGTGAACCACATATATTTATGTCTTTTTGTTTTTTATATTTTATTTTTACATTCATTTTATTGTATATTTGATTGTGATCCTATTCCTAACAAGGACTAAGGTTACAATTTTTTATATTACTAGTCAATGAGAATAGAGTACATAATGAATTAATACTTCCCTTTGTGGGTAGCCATCACAAAGGCCTTTGATGAAAAAAGGCCCTAGAAAGGGTTATGTACCCACATTCAATATTTCACATCAAACTTAGAATATAAAACATAAATAAAATTATATTGAATCTTGATCATGGTTCAAAAGTAGGTGGATATTCCAAAAGTTGGATATACCAATCCATAATTAACATTTAAATAAATTCAAGTAACTAAAAAAATTACTCAAGAAAGAGACACGCTTTAAAAACACATAAGTAAACCTCAAACTAAATCTAAATATAAGATGATTTCACTGTATGCTCGAAAGAATCTTGTGGATGCATTTGTTTGACAGTAAAAGTCAAGCCTATATATAAGTCGAATGACAATGACCTCAGTGCACTTCCATTAAGGAAGTGTAGTAGTTCATGAGAGACTTAAGGCAGTGGATGTCATGTGAGTTTAAGTCTCTAGCCAGAGCATTACACCCGTCATATGTAATGAATGAATTCCTATTTTGTTTGATGGATAGATGTCTATCATGTTTGATGAATAAATGCCTATGTTGAATGGACAAATGATTACATGAGTATATATATGAATGAGCACCTAATAACTTAATAAGTGGATAAAATTTCAACATAAAAAATAAATGAAATTTTGATGTATAACTGATCTAAGAAACCCATACATTTGTTGTTTACAAATGTCCAACCCCAAATCCCAACCTCATGAGACATCCAAAATGGCCAAACACAGACCATGCAAAGATGCAGATAACACAGTACCAAGCCAAGATTGCATTGAGGACAAAAAAATTTGTGTCATCCCATACCGACGCCCATGCCACCTTTCTTATTTTCCACCAAGGCCAAACACAGGAGAGCCCATAGAAGCCCTACCAAAAAACCACAAGCACTTCTAGGCTAGAGCACATCAACCCACTATCAAAAGGGAACCATACTTTGTTCTGGAAACATCATCAAAAGCAAAAAATTGACCAACATCCAAAAAAGCACAGCACCAGACCATCACTCCTCCAGCTCCATGCCTTTCGCTAGTAGGTACTCCTTGAAATGCCAGCGCCAATCGACCCCGTTCGCCAGCTTGAGGTACAAATGGTGCTTCAGGAAAATAACCCCACATTGAGCATGGTTTCTATGCTCCCACAATGCCTCCCCCTTGATATCCAACGGGAACGGATATCGTTTCACCTGGGCACCAGGCACAAAGACCCTATTCATATCCCATGACCACAAGTGCCCCACTCATGGCTCCACAATTATCAGCATGTCCTCCACCCTTCCTAATAGATCACCCATTACTAGTTTGTGCACCATCGAGAGAATCATTGCCTTGGGGACCTCCAAGTCTAGAAGAGAGGCGATGAAACGGGATGCAGTATCTGCATTTGTTCGGTACTGCTTAGAGGAAACCAAGAGCTCACTCCCCAAAATCAATTATGTTGCCTCCAACACCAGGTGATCCCAATGTTTGGAAACAAACTTTCAAATGGGAATATAACAACCAACATCACCCATAAAACGTGTGAGCCAGGAATCTGTATCCCACCCAACATTAATTGTTCCTCAAGATGTCGTCAGCTCACCCAATAGGAGCTCATACAGACATTGAATGCATTGATTACTGTCGTGCTTACAGTCGTTAATTGCACCAACCTAGGAGAGAATGTCTTGAGTGTTCCTCTTAGTGACATGTAGTATGCCTGCCACCCTAGCCAAAATGTCGCAGATAAAATAATTATTATTTAGTATCTATTTAGTCAGTTAACTAATTATTATTACTATTTAATAATTATTATTTCATTATTGTTTTTAATCGATTATATTAATATCATTACTTATTTTAATAGATTAATTACTTAAAATATTCATACAAGGTTTTCTAATTTAGAAGGAAGGGGTCATGTGACATATTTCCTCCTTAAAATATGCATCATCTCGATACATCAAATAATATTCAATTATATTATTATCACTATTAATTATTTTTATCAATTAATATTTTCATCTGGTTAATTAATTATCTAGAATATTAATTATAAGGTTTTGTAGTTTCAAAAGGAAGGGGTCATGACATACTCCCCCATTAAAATATGTATCATCCTAGTGTATCAAAATAATACTATAGCTAAAATAAGTAAAATTGATGGAATATCAAAGTTTAAAAAATAAATGGAGACATAATTCTTGCATCTCATTAGTATATTCCCATGTGGCATTCTCTATATCATACTAATCCCATTTTATACTGATTTACTACTCTATTGTATAATTGGTAATAACACTAATTAAACTTTCTCAAATGAGAGATTTTATGGGGTCTAAATCTTAGAAGAAAATCTAAATTGAAAATTTTCTTTGAATCTTATATTCATCTACATAATTCTTTTGCATATCAGATACTTCCTTAAGCCCTTGTCTTATACCCTTGATTTGATTTCTATTTACTTCAATATTTTAGGACCAATTACAACTTTGTCATCTAGATTATCCCAACTTTAGGCACGTTCAACTCTTCCTACCATATAATTATTTGAATGGAGCCACCCTCACAACATAAACTGAAAATATTTATTGTAAGAAAATTCCACTATTGGAAGCTATTCTTCTCATTTTGACTATTGATCTATACAATTCACGTGTAAAAGATCTTCAACTATTTGATTGGTCCTTTCTATTTGTCTATCTATTTTCAAGATGACATGTTGCTTTGAAGTTTACCCAAGTGTAAAGTTGCCCAAAATTGTGAAGTGAACTTAACACCCCAATTTAATATGATCTTTTTGGAACTCCACACAACTTAAATATATTATTTTTAAATTATTTAGCTAAGTTTGGGGCATCATTATTTATATTTTCTAGCATGAAATGAATTGTACTTTTGTAAGTTTATCTACTATCACTAAAATTGCATTATATATGTATAGTATCATTAGTAATTCTTGTACAAAATGCATAATAATGACTTGTCACTTATAATGTGGTATATCATGAAGATATAACACGATCTATTTGGGTGATTATATTTTGCCTTAATTTCTTATACTCCAAATACTTTTCCATAAAGTGTACTATATCTTTCTTCATTCCTAACCAAAAATAAAATTTCTTAAGTTTTGAGTACATCTTATTTACTCCTAGATGTCCTAAACAGGGGGTTATTGTGAGCTTTGATCATAATTAAGGTTTTATGTTTTTTATATATTTGATTACAATATCAAAGAAACTTTTCCTTATCAAAAGTATATATCCTTCAAAATTTAGATCAAATGGATTAATTTCTAAGGTTATTTTGAATCACTCATACAAGAAGTCATGCTTTTGATTCACTAATACTCGATCTTTGAGAGTGGTTCTAAAGGTTGCTATGACCATTAATTGTCTTCTTATACTTAGAGCATATGTTACTATATTTTCATTATCTCGAATGTATTCAATCTCAAAATCATATTCACTTAAAAACTCCAACCATCTTTATTAATTTGCATTAAAATGTGGTTGAGTAAATATATTTAAATGACCCTTGATGATCAATTGTTAACTCTAACATTGTTCTCCTAATAGGAAATGTCTCCATTTTTTAAAAATGTTCATAATAGATGTCCATTAGATAGATTATGAGGTGCATAATTTATTTCATGTATTTTAATTTTCTAAATGTATAAGCAACCACACCTTTATCATGGATAAGAACACCCGGGATAAATATTCTATAGAATCATCAATCAACAACACAAATTGTTAATTTTTTTATTAGACTCTTCTATCCACATGAATCTTTTATTATTCTTTTGCAGAGAAGTAATAGGGTTTGTGACGTGAGAGAATAATTTTTATGAATCTTTTATATTATCCCACTAAACACAACTTTTTTTTTATATTCTTAAGAATTTACCACTCCATTATAGCCTTGATCATATAAAAAAAATTATAATTCCTTCAAATAATGCACATTTTTAATAGTTTTCTAAAGCCTATGTTCTATTAACCTTTGTAAGATTATTTGGAGGTGAACTAAGTGTTCTTCTTCATTTTTGAAGAAGATTAGCCTATCATCAAAGGTCACTAGGTATAAATTCATCTAAATAATCATGATGCCCATATTTGGTTTGAAAGGTTATTTTTGAGATATCTCCATCTTTGATTCTTAGTTGGTGATATTGTAATTAATTATTAATTATTGAAAATACTATTGCTTCCTTCATTTGATCAAAAGAGTCTTCAATTTGAGGCAATGTATATATTTTTTAATCATTACCTTATTCAACATTTGATAATCTATGCACACCTTAGGATTCTAATCCTCTTTTTGACAAAAATAACTAGTGCTTCTCAATGTGATATAATTGGATAAATTAATGTCTTCCAGATCAACTCCTCTAATTGTATCTTAAGTTCAAACAATTTAATTTCATTCATTCGACAAGGAACCTTAGGCACAAGCTCAAATCTAGGTACAATTTCTATTAAAAAATTAAACTTTATTTTAGGAGGTAATCTTGGAAAATTATCTTAAATTCCTAATGGAAGGAGAATTCTTGAAATTTGATGTATCTTCCTCAATAAGTTTTCATCTAATTTAGTGATAGGTAATGGGCTCCTTTGCTCCTTTCTTCTTTTGGCTACATTGTCAATATAATTTTTATATTTATAGGTATAAGGTTCAGACCTTGTAGCTTGACTTTATTTCTTTCATCATCTATAAATTTCATTATTTTATTATAGCAATCATCACTTTCATGTTGATGGATTACACAACTCACTTCAATGATTATGGCATATGACCCTAGGGGTGCGACATATAGATCTAGCTTTATTTTAAACTTAAGAAATTAAAATATTTGTTCTTTTATTTTTGAAGTTTTCTTTCCATTGAAGTCTTGTTTCTTGTTGAAATATTTATTACTATTTCAATTAAAATTTTATTTTGATAGCTAATTTACTTGTATTTTCCTTTCTTGTTTTTGATAACTCGAATACTTCATTCATATTTTTAGGACCATATATATCCACCTTTTCTTCAACATTAGTGATTGATCTTAACAAAAAAATTATCAGTTTGACTACTTTCATATTTTTATTATATTTAACAATTTTATAAATTTATTCTAATATTTTTGTACTATTAAATAAACTTGCCATAAGTTATTGTCTTGTTTATCGATTAATTGCTCCACAAAATTTCTCATCTCTTTGTTTAGTTAACAAATTGATTATTGCTTCAATTCTAGTACTATTATTATTTTCTAATTATTTATGTTGTTATTTAAGACTCCTCATTTATTTTCAAGTAATATAAACATGGCATACTATATACTTTGTCATTTAATATTTTTTGAGACCACGGTTTTTAATTACTATTTGATTATAGTTTATGTCAAGTAATTCACATTTATTTTCTCATGATTAATCAAATCATAATTAATTTTAATTAATGGAAGTTGTAGCAAGCTTAAGGTATAGCTTTCAAATCTTGATCTAATACCACATCTAAGCTTAAACCCCCCATCAAAAAAGAAGAAAAGTGTGGTTGGGTTGGCCCAATCTAAAGTAGTGGCTGGGTTATGTGAGCTAAAAAATAAACCCATCAAGAAGGACAACATACCCTCTACTAAGAAGAAGGGGAAAAAAGAGACTCTGGGCCAAGTGGACTTGCCAGCCATTGAGAGTGAAGGAAAGAGTGCTGAGGAAAAAGACTCTAAGGGCGACACCATGGTGGATATGAGCTTTGAGGTGGGGACTAACTGAACTAGTGTGAGGAGGTCCCACATACTGGCGAAGAACAAAAAAGGAGCCTTGGTGGATGAGATTTCTAGTGATTCGAATAAGACTGGCAAAAAAAATTGAAGGCAAATAAGACACTATTGAGGAGATGGAGGAAT
Source organism: Sequoia sempervirens (assembly GCA_007258455.2). NCBI lineage: Eukaryota > Viridiplantae > Streptophyta > Pinopsida > Cupressales > Cupressaceae > Sequoia > Sequoia sempervirens. The sequence goes on along the minus strand of VDFB02000015.1, from coordinate 168,085,884 downwards.
GGTTTGTGGAGGGCCCTAGTAATTTCTTTGACATGAATCAGATGCTTAAGGATGACTCCACCCACTCCTTGGATTTCAGAGTTGGCAGGGAAGAGGAGACCCAAAGCAAGAAAGGCAAGGATGGGGACCTCGACATGCTACAGGAACAAGTAACTAAACTGGAATGGAAATTCAATAGTCTGACCCGGTTCACTATTAAAATGATTCACAAATATGCTATCACACTGTTGGACATCATCAAGGAGGAAGCAGAGAAGAATATTATGGGTGAAGGCCCCAAATGGATTGGGACAATGTTTTAAACCTCCTAGTTCAAAAATGGGAAAGTGTGGACAGTTAGTGTTCATGTTTGTGTGGTGTTGGAGTTTTGTTGTTACTGTGTTGTGTCTGTGTCCTATTTTTGTTGTTTTTGGTTAAGTCTTTTTTTGATGGTTTGGTGAACTTGCTTCCTTTTTGGCTCTGTGGGATTTTCATGTAAAGGGTACAACACCCTGTAAATGATGCTTGTATAATCAAAAACAATTCTCAAGTTGTACTCTATTTTTCTAAATCTTGTTATAAATTTATACATTTATTAAGTTAATAAGTGTTTATTTGGATATATACTTAGGTATTAATTTGTCCATACAAGACATGTATCCATCCATATGGATAGACATCTATTCATATATGAAAAACATCTACCCAAATAGGATAGATAATGCTCTGGCTAGAGACTCGGATTCATTGGGACAAATCAGATTTTGAATCACTCATTGAAGACTACACTTCCCTAATAGGAGTGTATTGAGGTCACCATCATTTAAGAGTATACATTTAACAAAAAAAATTTAAGTCTTGCCTTCGAATTTGGTACAAAGTCTTAAGGAGTCAAGAAAATCTATCATAAATTCTTCCAAGTATATAGTGAATTTTCTTTTATATATAGGTTTACCTCAAGGATTTAATTAAGTGTTTTTAATAATTAATTATACTTGAGTTATTTATATTTAGTTTATTTTAAGTGTTTAACATAGGTTGGTATGTTCAATCATTCAAAATTTCTTAGCCTCCCCCAAAACATTTGTGTTGCAAACCTCTTTCATTACCTAGACTGCCTATATACCCACTTTCAAATGAAATCAAAGTGTATTATAATGCAATTCTATTTTCTAATATAAGTTTGACATGAACTGTTAAATATGGGTACACAACACTTTCTAGGATCATTTTTCTCTAGATAGTTACTTTACAACTCATATTGCTTAAAGTAAGTATTGTTTACATGATTCTTTGAAATATGAGTAATTTTATATGCAAAAGAAATCATAAAATAAAATGCACAAACTAAATTGGTCCTAGAGTATATGACAAATAGGTTTCTCCTTAGATACTTCCATACTAGGTCATCCACACTTGGTTAGTAGTTCAAATTCACTTTGGACAACTATGGTAGCAAAAAAAATCTTAAATTTGGGATAAGGAAAAAATTACACATAAAATATTTTGGCCATATGTGTAAAAAAGTTGTTCCCACTCCATCTCTTTTCTTAATGAACATATAATTTTTCTTTTATTGCATTGAATTAATTTTTTTATTTTCTATACGGTGGAAGTCACGTAAAGACTAAACACTTTGAAACATCTACTTTAATTTTTTATACATATCATTTTATCTAATTATATGAATACCATGATCACAATAAAGTAACATTGGTTTGTTACAACAACAATCACCTAGGGATATCAACAATTAGTTTACCCAAAAACTCAAACTCCATAGACATTAAAAGATTATTTTTTTATTACAAGAGGACATTTATTGTAAAACTAAAAACCTACCATAGTTTTCAAATTTATTTTATTTCTAGCAGATAAGCACAACATAAACCTAAAATATACTCTAATGATAATACAAAAATATTCAATTGGAATATTTTTAATGGTGTTAAAATGCAACAAAATAAGAAAACCCCAAAAAGGAGCAACAAAACCTTTCAATGTCATACCTTGATAAAACAAATTTTGGCTAGTCTGCATTCCTTCAACATTAAATTAGAGTGTATTACATTGCTCAAGGTTAAGCACCTTATTAGAGTAGATAATATACCACATAAATGTCAATGAATGTGTTTTGTAATAGCCCCTTATGATGTTGCATACATTTAGACATGGTAGTTGGAACACATTAGAGCATATAAAACTAGAAAGATGTTTATATTTATTTGTATTGAGTGTGTTTGGATGATGGGGATAAGGATCTAGTAGCAGACTGGTGCCTTTGTCCATTGGGGAACAAAGTCTCTAAGTTCATACAAAATATGCAATAACTAAAACCAATGGTGATACCTTAATCAAGACACCTCAAAAGATTATGGTGTTCAAAATGCACAAATAAGCTAGGATCTACATATGCATTTATAAAAAATTAATAAATTGTAGTGCCCCTCAGTTTGCTTTTTGCTTCTGATAGTGACTTGTTTGTATTTAGACATTATGATACATTGCTCGATGTTGGACTCATTACTATGATGATAGTTGATATTGTTTAATCATTGATGTTTATGTATATGTCATGACTAGTTTATGGTTTATTTGACTAAGTGAGTTATTATTGCCATGAGTATTGTGTGATTCTTGATGTATGTTCTTATCATGATTTTAGTATCTGATTATTGTGCATTGTTGTATTCTTGTGAAGGGGAACAACGTCGCATCTCTCTCTTGCGAGTGCCCTATGACGCTGTGACTTTCCCTTCACGGTGTGTTTGACTACTTGTCTATGTACATGTTTGACTATGTGATTTGTTGTAGGTTGCAGGTACCAGACATAGACTCCATCTAAATTGCTAGGTTTGAGTGTGCCTTACACCCAATGGAGATAGTTGATTTGGAGATAGCATCGAGTTCCCCCATGTTGAGCCATCATCCTTGATGAGGATGAGTGTTCGTTTGTCGTTCCCTGTTTGTGTGGTTAGTTCGAGTTGTTTTGTCAATGTTGTTATTGATTTGCCTTCCGTTTCACTTGTAGTCAAGTACTGTTGGGTATTTAGTCCAGTTGTGTTATTTATTTGATTGATGATTTGATTGATTTTATATCAAATGGAAGAGTATTACGGTTTTAAAAAGGTATTTGATAATTTTAAATAAATGTTTTGATATATTTGTAATTTAAATAAATAATGTCTTATTTGATTTAAATAAATTAAAACTTATAGTATAATAAAGAGATATTTAAATAAATATAAATATATTAGTGCCTTGTGCAAGTAAAATTTAAATGAAGGATTAAATTAATAAATTAATAATTTAATTGCTTAATTTATTGGGTGCAAGCATTAAAATATATTTATATTTTAAAAAATGAAAATTAGTGGCAATTGAAGGTGGGATAAAATTAAATAGAATAATTAAATACATGCATTTATGGAGAGTGGAAAATAAATTAGTTAGGGATAACTAAGAGTGGCGCTTTTGCATTCTTTCTAAGAACTAATTTTGGTTATTCTTTCGTGAATGTTTTGGTTTGAAGAAGAAGCTTTGAGTTCTTGTTCTTGGGGTTTTGAAAGTTTTCTCTATTGCTTGGATCTTCCACTAGAATTGGAGGTTCTTTGTATTGGATTTCTATAGAATTCATTGAGGAGATTGGAGCTAAGAGTTGAATTTAGGAGAGCCAACATCAAGATTTTATTTGTCAAACAAGAGAAATCAGGTTCCAAACTTCTCCTCAGTTTTAATGTTCTTCAAAAAATGAATATTGTGTGATTGTGTTGCTTGAAGCAATATACTAATTTGTTAAAATTTCTGAGTATTCTTGTTTTGTTGCAAACCTCTTCTCTCTTTTCGTTTGCTTTTGAATTTTCCCTACTTATCCAGAATTATTAGTAAGGCATGTGAGTTTATTGTTTTATTTTTCCAAGGAATTATACTCAGCTTGTAAACCCATAGTTTTGAATCTTTTACATTCCTTGTAATTTTCTTTCAGTGCACCAGGCAAGCACTAGTATTAGTTGATTTAGTTGTGACCTCGTACATTCATCTCTTTCTCTTCAAAGCCTCATTACACGCGTGTATTCCAGATTTTGCTCAGTAGTCTTTTACTAGTTTTTCTAGTTCGAATTTGCTTAGGACTATCTTCATTGTTTTCCTATCAGAATTCCATTAGTATTAGTAGTCAAAACTCTTTTTATTAAAATTCATGTGTGCTTTGTAGATAGTGACCCCCTTTGACAAGTGTGTGCTCTATTGTTACATTTAAGCCACCCCTGTTTTAGTTGGTGTGTGGTGAGATAAGCAATTCACTGCCTTATCAAATAGTTGTGCCATTATCTTGTGTTTGATGTATTATTTATCAAATGCTTGTACTCTAGCCACACGCCTCTCTCTCATATTAGTAGCCTTTCCATTTTGGAAACTTTAATAAACATCGCTTGAGGTTAATAATTTTGCATCTCCTTAACCACATTGGAAATTGACAACTTATTGAATGATAGGCGTGGCCATATCCCCCTCTGATTATTTGATTGTGGATTTGCATATTCCCTCTGTCTGATTGCAACCGACTTGGAAAAGTAGGTGATTACATTGATTATTAAGTTTTTAATGAGCTGAAGTTTACTCACATGTTAGGCGCCATGTGAATTGGTTAATGCAGTTGTTTAAGCATTCTTTGTTTATATTGATTTAGGAAGTATTCACATAATACTCTACATGTCATGTACTCCAGTTTGTTGGACTTTTAACTTATGTAGAATCGGCCTTTAAAAGATATTAGCCTATCAAACTTTTTTTGATATTTGCAAATTGACATATATGTATATATTTTTGTATATACATATATATATAAATATATCTATATCTATATATATGTAAATATATACATATACAGATGTGTCGGTACAATGTTTTGATATAAATGTTTGTTATAAATATTATAAACTAATTGTTGTATTTCAATTTGATATTCTGATAACAACATTATATTAATCAATATATATAAACATACATACATACATACATACATACATACATACATACATATATATATATGTATGTATGTATGTATGTATGTATATATATATATATATATGTATATATATATATATATATGTACATATATATATATGTATATGTATATATATATATATATATATATATATATGTATGTATATGTATGTATGTATGTATGTATGTATGTATGTATGTATGTATATGTATAAATATATATACATATATATATATATGTGTGTGTGTGTGTGTGAATGTGTGTTTAAGTACACACGCACATGTGTTATGTTCCTTGCAAAAGTATCTTATTGCTTTTATGTACTTCTAATTAAAGAGTTGAAACAAACAAATAAGTGGTTCAAAAATTGGATATTTTTGTAACCAAATAGTGAAGTTAATGAATATGGGAAGAGAATATATTTTGGAGAATCCTTAGTGAATATGAAATGATTGTTTTGTAAACTATTCGTATACCCCATTTTTTTATGATTATTGTTTTGGTGTGTTGTGAGTTATTATTCAATTGTGTAAGTCGTTGTGGGGAGGTAGACAATGGAAGTCTTCCAAAGGTTTAGAGAAATTATGTTTTGACTAAATGTTTGTGTTGAACCTTGAATTTGGTTGGTATGATATTTGCTATGTGTTATTGTGGGGGAACTAGCCATGCACTGTTTACTTGCTTTATGGTTGATTTTGTGTGCGGGAAGGTTCATGCCTCTCTTTCGTGTATGTTCATATAGTTTTGGGATTTGTGCATGTTGGCTTTCCCTGTTGATTCGTTAGGATCCCCTAGTTGTAGAAGGTGGAGTGGCTCTCAATGGGGTTTGGCGCACAAAGTGGCGTCTAGGACAACCCATGTGGGAGTTCCTTAAGTAAGTGATAACATAATTAATAAACTAAGGGGATTGGGTAGAATTTCACTTTAATTAAGATAATTGGATGCCTCACCCATATGTGTAGTGCTCGTTCAGGCTAAGGATGGGTTGAGAAGGCCTACTTGGCAAGACCAACCTTCTTGTCTTCATGAAAGGAAGTTAGTTCCACATGTGCCACCCTATGGGGGCGGCGTCTAATGTGAGATTGTTAGGACAACCATAGATGAGGGTCGACGTCTAGTGAAAGACTGTCAGGACAACCCATATCAGGGCCATGCGATGACACTCTCCCCTGCTACAACCTAGGATTCCCTTGACTTATATTTCCATTATGTATGTGTGTGCCTTTAGAAGTGGTTTCACTGTTGTGTTGTGTTATGTTGTACTTGCTTGTTGGAATCCTTTATAGTCATGTTGTGTCAGTTGGTAGTCATCTTTTTGTCATTGTGATGCTGGGGCCCTTTGCTATCTCCTAGCATGGGGGTGGACCTTAGGGTTCCACATTGTCGGGTGGAATGTGCCTTGTACTCCATTGGGTTTCCTCACATTGTTCGAGTTTGTGATGACTTCTTTTGGATTTGAAGACTTCTGCACTTGTTCTAGTTCATGTGGATTATCTCTCTCATGTATTGTTCCATTAATCTATTGTATCGTGTATTACACTTTTGATGTACTCTCCTCACATGTGTACGAGGAGACACTGATGTTCAAATGTAACGATGTAATAATGATGTAAATTAATGTTGAACTCTCTTATGTAATGAACAATGTAAAAGATGCTATTATATATTTTAGTTAATTGGATTGATTCTAAGTGATATCTATTGATCATGTAATGGTTATTTCATATTAATTGATCTTGTAAATGTGATGATTAAATGTAATTTCTTATTGTAGATAGAATTTAAGTAAATGCCATGATTTTTTGTTCTTACTAGTTTATTTAATGGTAATCAAGTAGCGTAGTTGTGGACCTTAGAGGAATTAGATTAGAATTTGAGTTAATGTTTCATTTATAATCATGTGAATATTACTCTTTAAAAAAAAAACCAATTTTAGGTGTTTAGTGTATTGTCCTCTAGGGTTTCGTGGCAGGGCGTTACACATGGTATCAAAGCCCAAGTTCTAACACTGGGTACTCTGGTTATATACAAGAGCCCATTATGTTGTCTTAGTTGTTTAGATTCTGAAGTTTACATTTTCCCTTGTTAACCTCATCTAACACCCTGAACTTGTCTTTGGTGGTGTTTGTGTAGGATAATGCCTAGAGGTCAAGGCGAGGGCATGGTAGAGGTCGTGGTGGTGGCCATGGGGCTAATCGCCAGGACTCCCCACCCCAGAGTTTGCACAAGTTTGATCATGAGGAACAACAAGGTTCCCAGAGTAATCAGGGAGGTGGAGGTCAAAATCTAGATCAACTAAGGTTGGAGTGAGCACAGTTGCGTCACTTACTGGAGGAGGTTCTTGCCCGTCTTGGTCTGAGACCGGATGGTAAACAGTTGGTGGTTAGAGAGAGAGAGAGGTCTCATAGGAGGAGAGAGAGATTATAGTTGAGTAGGGGGCTATATTGGCTGGGCATATGAGGGACCTTTTACGAGCACATCCTCCTATGTTTGATGGGACTGGCAATGGTTTGGAGGCAGAGACATAGTTAATTGATCTAAACAGGTGTTTCGCTATGCATCCATATGGAAGCAACACCAAGGCTAGGTGTACTATCATGCATCTATGAGGTTTTGCTCCCATGCGGTGGCGTTTGGAGGAGTAGAAGCTCCATTTGGCTATAGATTCAGTCTTATGAGAGATTTTTTGGAGAAATTCATAGCTCAGTTCTTGTTTGATCATTGGTGACAACATCGTGCAGATGAGTTGCATGAGCTGAGGCAGATGCGATGTCAGTTGAGCAGTATGAGTGAATATTTTATGAGCTTAAGCAATATGTTGGCATAGGAGATAATGAGGGTATGTTAGTACAACACTTTATCAGGGGGTTGAATGCCTAAATCAGTGGGGGTGTTTGAGTGTTTGAGCCAAAAACTATGGAGGTAGTCGTAGAGAAGGCTCAGATATTTGAGGAGAATTTGGCTATGGCTCTAGGTGGACAGACAAGTGTACAGATTGGTAGTGCACCTCCAATTGGTATCAGTTCTTAGGGTGGTCCATCTCAAGCTGCAAGTTCCTCCAAGGGCCATCAAGCACCCGCTAAGGGTGAGCACCAACAACACTCCTAGTCGAAACTTGGGAACTCTCAATCTCAACATGGTAGTAGGTTCCAAAAAAGGAAAGATCAGAGTTGGCGGCGAGCTCAGAAGTATCGTCCTAACCAACTTGCTCAGAGCTCACAGTCTATGGTTAGTGGAGGTAGTTTTCCGCAACCCAATGCACCCTCAGGTGGTTGGGGTTATGGTATAGGAACATGATGTTTTGCTTGCGGCCAATAGGCCCACATTGCTAGACAGTGTGTCCTCAGAAGGGCACAACTAGTTTTAGTCAGAGGTCGGTGGCTTTAGAGCCAATAATAGGTGATGCAGGCAGGTCCCACAGGGTGTTTGCAGCAGTGGATAACCACCAGGCCGAGCCCCAAGGTTCAGTTGGAGAGACTTCTAGTAGAGGACGGGCAACATTGTTTGGAAAATGTGCATGTCCTATAGCATCAGGGATTAGCCCTTGGGGGGGAGTCATGGTCTAGGTGAGGGTCTAGTGGGATCCTAATGTCGAGTCTTCTACCTCTTCGAAGGATGTATTTCAGATGCGTGAGTTTTACTCCTTTCTATTTGCAGGCTTCTAGGCGTAAGCCTGGTCCTAGGGGGGAGGATGTAGTGCCTCTTAGTTTGATTTCTAATTTTGATAGTGACTTGTTTGTATTTAGACATTGTGATACATTGCTCGAAGTTGGACTCATTACTATGATGATAGTTGATATTGTTTAATCACTGATGTTTATGTATATGTCATGACCAGTTTATGGTTTATTTGACTGAGTGGGTTATTATTGACATGGGTATTATGTGATTCTTGGTGTATGTTCTTGTCATGATTTTAGTATCTAATTATTGTGCATTGATGTATTCTTGTGAAGGGGAATAGTGTCACATCTCTCACTTGCTAGTGCCCTATGACACTGCAACTTTCCCTTCACGGTGTGTTTGACTGCTTGTCTATGTACATGTTCGACTGTGTGATTTGCTATAGGTTGCAGGTACCAAGCATCAACTCCACCTAAATTATCAGGTTTGAGCGTGCCTTACACCCAATGGAGATAGCATTGTGTTCCCCCATGTTGAGCCATCATCCTTGATGAGGATGAGTGTATGTTTGCCATTCCCTGTTTGTGTCATGATCAGTTTGAGTTGTTTTGTTGATGTCGTTTTCCTTCTGTTTCGCTTGCGGTCAGGTACTGTTGGGTATTCAATCCAATTGTGTTATTTGCTTGATTAATGCTTTGATTGATTTTATATCAAATGGAAGAGTATTGCGGTTTTAAAAAGGTATTTGATAATTTTACATAAATGTTTTGATATAATTGTAATTTAAATAAATAAAATATTATTAATGTCTTGTTTGATTTAAATAAATTAAAACTTATAGTATAATAAATAGATATTTAAATAAATATAAATATATTAGTGCCTTGTGCAAGTAAAATTTAAATGAAGGATTAAATTAATCAATTAATAATTTAATTGCTTAATTTATTGGGTGCAAGCATTAAAATATAGTTATATTTAAAAAAATGAAAATTAGTGGCAGTTGAAGGTGAGATAAAGTTAAATAGAATAATTAAATGCATGCAGCTACGGAGAGTGGAAAATAAATTAGTTAGGGATAACTAAGAGTGGGGCTTTTGCATTCTTTCCCGAAACTAAATTTGGTTATTCTTCCATGAATGTTCTGGTTTGAAGAAGAAGCTTTGAGTTCTTGTTCTTGGCGTTTTGGAAGTTCTCTATTTCTTGGAGCTTCCACTGGAATTGGAGGTTCTTTGTATTGGATTTCTATAGAATTCATTGAGGAGATTGGAGTCGAGAGATGAATTTAGGAGAGCCAACATCAAGATTTTGTCTTTGTCAGACAAGGGAAATCAAGTTCCAAACTTCTCCTCAATTTTAATGTTGTTCAGAAAATGAATATTGTGTGATTGTGTTGCTTGAGGATATATAATAATTTGTTAAAATTTATGAGTATTCTCGTTTAGTTGAAACCTCTACTTTCTTTTCGTTTGCTTTTGAATTTTCCCTACTTATCCAAAATTATTAGTAAGGCATGTGAGTTTATTATTTTATTTTCCCAAGGAATTATACTTAGCCTGTAAACCCATAGTTTCAAATCTTATACCTTCCTTGTAATTTTCTTTTAGCGTAGTAGGCAGGCACTGGTATTGGTTGATTTAGTTGTGACCTCGTACATTCATCTCTTTCTCTTCGAAGCCTCATTATATGCATGTATTCCAGATTTTGCTCATTAGTCTTTTACTAGTTTTTTCTGGTGCAATTTTGCTTAGGACTATCTTCATTGTTTTCCTATTAGAATTCCATTAGTATTAGTAGTCAAAACTCTGTTTATTAAAACTCATGTGTGCTCTGTAGATAGTGACCCCCTTTGACAAGCATGTGCTCTATAGTTACATTTAAGTCGCCCCTGTTTTAGTTGGTGTGTGGTGAGATAAGCAATTCGCTGCCTTATCAAATAGTTGTGTCATTATCTTGTGTTTGTTGTATTATTTATTAGATTCCTATACTCTGGTCGCATGCCTCTCTCTCATATTAGCAGCCTTGTCATTTTGGAAACTTTAATAAACATTGCTTGAGGTTAATAATTTTGCATCTCCTTAACCACATTGGAAATTGACACCTCATTGAATGATAGGTGTGGCCATATCCTCCTCTGATTATTCAATTGTGGAGTTGAATATTCCCTCTTTCTGATCGCAACCGACTTGGAAAAGTAGGTGATTACATTGATAATTAAGTTTTTAATGAACTGAAGTTTACTCGTATGTTAGGTGCCATGTGAATTGGTTAATGCAATTGTTAATAATTCTCTGTTTATATTGATTTGGGAAGTATTCGCATAATACTCTACATGTTATGTACTCTAGTTCATTGGAATTTTAACTTATGTAGAATCGGCCTTTAAAAGATATTAGCCTATCAAACTTTCTTTGATATTTGCAAATCGACATATATGTATATATTTTTGTATATATACATATACATGTATGTTGGTATAATGCTTTGATATAAATGTTTGTTATAAATATTATAAACTAATTGTTGTATTTCAATTTGATATTCTGATAACATTATATTAATCTATATATATAAACATACATACATATACATATATATGTGTGTGCGTGTGTGTGTGTGTGTGTGTGTACATATATGTGTGTGTGTGTGTGAGTGAGTGTGTTTAAGTACACACATACATGTGTTATGTTCCTTGCAAAAGTATCTTATTGCTTTTATGTACTTCTAATTAAAGAGTTCTAATTAAAGAGTTGAAACAAATAAAAATAAGTGGTTCAAAAATTGGATATTTTTGTAACCAAATAGTGAAGTTAATGAATATGGGAAGAGAATATCTTTTGGAGAATACTTAGTGAATATGAAATGATTGTTTTGTAAACTATTCGTATACCCCATGTTTTTATGATTATTGTTTTGGTGTGTTGTGAGTTATTATTCAATTGTGTAAGTCGTTGTGGGGAGGTAGACAATGGAAGTCTTCCAAAGGTTTAGAGATATTATGTTTTGACTAAATGTTTGCGTTGAACCTTGAATTTGGTTGGTATGATATTTGTTGTGTTATTGTGGGGGAACTAGCCATGCACTATTTACTTGCTTTATGGTTGATTTTGTGTGCAGGATGGTTCATGCCTCGCCTTCGTGTATGTTCATATAGTTTTGGGATTTGTGCATGTTGGCTTGCCCTATTGATTCATTAGGGTTTCCTAGTTGTAGAAGGGGGAGTGGCTCTCAATGGGGGTCGACGCACAAAGTGGCATCTAGGACAACCCATGTGGGAGTTCCTTAAGTAAGTGATAACATAATTAATAAACTAAGGGGATTAGGTAGAATTTCACTTTAATTAAGATAATTGGATGTCTCACCCATACATGTAGCACTCGTTCAGGCTAAGGATGGGTTGAGAAGGCCTGGTTGGAAAGACCAACCTCCTTCTCTTCATGAAAGGAAGTTGGTTCCGCATGTTCCACCCTATGGGGCCGGCGTCTAATGTGAGATTGTTAGGACAACCATAGATGGGGGTCGTCATCTAGTGAAAGACTTTCAGGACAACCCATATCGGGGCCATGCGATGACACTCTCCCATACTACAACCTACTATTCCCTTGACTTATATTTCCATTATGTATGTGTGTGCCTCTAGAAGCGATGTGACTGTTGTGTTGTGTTATGTTGTACTTGCTTGTTGGAATCCTTTATAGTCTTGTTGTGTCAGATGGTAGTCATCTTGTTGTCATTGTGATGGTGGGGCCCTTTGCTATCTCCTAGCATGGGGGTGGACCTTAGGGTTCCACATGGTTGGGTGGAATCTGCCTTGTACTCCATTGGGTTCCCTCATGTTGTTCAAGTTTGTGGTGACTTCTTCTGGATTTGAAGACTTTTGCACTTGTTTTAGTTCATGTGGATTATCTCTCTCTTGTATTGTTCCATTAATTTATTGTATCATTTATTACACTTTTGATGTACTCTCCTCACATGTGTATGAGGAGACACTGATGTTCAAATGTAACGATGTAATAACGATGTAAATTAATGTTGAACTCTCTTATGTAATGGACAATGTAAAAGATGCTATTATATATGTTAGTTAATTGGATTGATTCTAAGTGATATCTATTGATCATGTAATGGTTATTTCATATTAATTGATCTTGTAAATGTGATGATTAAATGCAATTTCTTATTGTAGATATAATTTAATTAAATACCATGATTTTCCGTTCTTACTAGTTTAGTTAATGGTAATCAAGTAGCGTAGTCGTGGACCTTAGAGGACTTAGGTAAGAATTTGAGTTAACGTTTCATTTATAATCGTGTGAATATTGGTCTTTCAAAAAAAAAAAATCCATTTTTAGGTGTTTAGTGTGTTGTCCTCTAGTGTTTCGTAGTGGGGCGTTGCATATGCAGTTACAAAATATAAAATGAGTCTACTTAATAGTCCATGAGAATACCATACATTTTTTTTATTGTTACGAGAAGATACCTTACAAAATATTTACAAGAATTTTACAATCGTGTAGTTAGAGCCAACTAATTAGAAACACATCTAGAAATGCACACCACACAAGGAGACACTAAATTAGGCTCTATTTTTCCTTTAATAATTTTATCTACAAAGGTTACAAATGTTATTAAAAATTTGGGACAAACCCAAATCTTTACAATACTATATTAATTATTTTACCCAAAATTAGAAATTGAAATATTGGGGATTCTTGTGAATGCCAATATTTTGCTAGTTTTGCAATTGCTCCTTTCCAATCCAATATCATCCACTGCTCCAAAATGAAACCCAAAATATGTCAGTATACCTAGCTAGGTGAAACCTTAATCTATGACACTATAGCACTATGAAAATTAATATCTTTACCCAAAATGGACATGTTAGATTGAATAATAGCTATTGGAAGTACATAAGTAGCTAGGGGGGGGTAATAGAGACTAGATTAGGTTAATGCAAGTAATTATGTAAGGAGAGTTTCCTTGCATCAATGGCAATTCGTTGAGTGAGAAAATATAGTATCACTATGTTTATCACTTAAAACCCTTTTGGAGAACATATAATTTATTATTAAGTTCCTTTGCAAATATCCTATCTTTATAGGCTAGGAATATCACATTCCTTCTTGCCTGGATACTTGCCTATTAATAGTTGTCAAAATTTCTTGCCCTATTGATAACTCAATGAGTTTTATAACCATTTCAAACCTCAAACACACATTGGTTTCCCTCTCTTTTATTACATGTCAAAGATAAATAGGGAACTTGGAACCTTGGTGGAGGTTCTTGGTTCTTGATTCCCTAACATACTCCATTGACTTCAAAATATCCTTTTGTAGTTTTCCATGTACTAGAGATGTGCCACCCTGTTGGAACTCCTCATTTGTTTTGATGTTTAGAACCCTATCAAGAACTTTGGCACTGTTAGGAACCTTGTTGGAAGTTGACCTATTTCCCAAAACCTCAACATACTCCAACATACTCCCTTACTTTCTTTATGTTTCTAGTGTTGGAGCTTTGGCTTCAATATGAAACTTGAGAGAGACCCTTTTAAATAAGTTCTCTATCATGGGCATAGACTATGTGAGGAACCACATAAAGACTAGAAACTCTTTACAGGTTTGGGGTTCCAAAACACTCCCTAACACTTTGAAATGTAACACTATATGTCATCCTTTATTAGACCATTAGGCTAGACTTGACCTGCTTTCCATGAGGACAAAAGGTAGATAATATATCAATATCTTTAAAAAACACAAGCTTCCTTATATGTGTTAAGAGGAGAGGTGATGCCTTACTACCCCCATGCTTTGGAAAAAATCATGAAATGTATTAGCTCTGTTAGACATCCCTATAAGTATCAAACGTGGTGACTCACCAATAGTAGGAATGGGATCATTAAAAATCCCTTAAAGTCCAAAATACTTAGCAAAATATTCAAAATAAAAGATCAAGGTTGAGAAGCAGGGAAACATGAAAATGGATATCAGGGGATCCAAAAACCTCGATACTCAATAAATAAATCACTTAGGTAATATTGACTCTAACAAGGTGTATTAGAGTTTTCCAACCATCGATAACTAGGATATAAGCAAAAGAACCTCAAAACCTCAACAAAAGACAGGCAAATTTGACAAGGATTTGAGGTGGGGTTTCATGATTGATAGGAAGAACATTCAAGTATGGATACCCTTGAAACCTTGAAACTCTAACAAAAGGAAGAACAAAGGAAAACATTAGATAGAGCCTAGACTTGGACTTTTTTATTATGGGCTTTTGCACTTCTTAACACTTAAGGGACCCATATAGGATTTCTTAGATTAATTATCAACAAGGTTGGGTAGGGTCAAAGACATAAGATGAAAGCAAAAAAAAGTATGGACAAGACACATTAAATTAGGGTGCCAATAGATTGGTTGAATATAGTTGTCTATAAGAGGCATGCAAGTGTAATTATTGCTTTATCTCAAAGCACCTAATATTTACTTAGACTCTTCTTGGTCTTGAGGGTCAAATGGTCAATGACTTACATTCTGTTCTTGTGGTAGTTATGTTTAGAGGCGGATGTATGGGTCTAACTTGGACTAGTTGAACCAAGAATTAGCTCATGGTTTCTTGGGTCTCCTTGACATGTAGATTGATGGATTTGGTTCATGTATATTACATGATAATATTTATGTAAGGCTATACTACTATAATTACTCTAGATACAAAGTGTTGATCTATATTGAAGCACTACAACTTAAAGTGTATTATAATTTATCTTGAAGAGTAATAAATGTTATGTGCTTTGGAGGCATGGTTTTTCTAAAGGTATATAAAGTATCATCTCTCTCTCTCTCTTTTATATTTCTCTCATGTTATTACTCTACTAAAATTATTGTAGATATAGTTTATTTACATCATTCTCAACTTTGGACTAAGTGGTACTTAGTTGTGTTTCTTTAATCTCTCTCATGCACCTAGGGTACAAACACTAAAAAATTACATGTCTTGAACTATCAACTAGGCTTGGGATCTCATTGATTTTAATCCAATAAATAAGAATCATGCACCCCATTTCCCCTTGGTTACAAGTTGTAAATTTAGCTCTAAAGGTTACAAAGGACACTTCTACACCTTAGATAGTAGTTCCATGCATTAGAAGACATTTCTACACCTCAAAAGATGTTTTGTACCTTAAAATGTAATTTTTACACACCACATGACACTCATGTACCTCAGATAATTCTTATGTCCCTCAAAGGACACTATTTAACCTCACAAGACATATGCTCAAGCATATCGTACTACTTTGCATTAAGGAACACTACCAACTATTACATTTCCAAAACATGCTTCGGTCATCTTCTCAATGTTTTTCCTCTTACAACTTCTAGCTTGAATATAATTTCATTATCCCCACTTTCTTTCCAATTTTATCTACTTAACATAAAATTGTACAATTTCAACTCCTTAACTATTTATCTAAATACAAAATTTAAATTAAGTTCAATGATTAATTTACTTTTTTTTGTTATATTTTAGATAAATTGGGATTCTTTTAAATAAAAAGTAACTCTTAGACATAGATAAACTTTATTTTTAGTTACATATTAATGACTATAACATTATAACCTAATCCATAGTCTTTTTGAAATCATATATATATGTGTGAAGGAATTTTTTCCCCTAATGGTTAACATACCCGGTAATTAAATAAATGGACCTAATTAAGCACAAATCAATATAGATTAAACGATGATGACCATGATTTATAAATTAGATTATTGTAACAAATACTTTAGAAAATTAAATGTGATAGATAATGTTACTTAGCTTTGTAGTCAAAGAATGATTGAATTTGAAGAAGATATGGACTATATTCCATGCTTTTTCCATCAAAGTGTAAATCTCCTTGCTAGATTCAAAAGCCTTGGAATATGTTCTATGCCATGCTTTATTTGAGGTCGTGTATATTTTAGGTCAAGTTCATGATCCTAGATTCATTATCTAGCTGTGTACTTGATCATGTGTTATTGTATAGTCGGCTCTTTGTTCACTTGATAAATATTTTTACTCTACTCCTTTTGCTAGTTCAAGGGTTGGTGGTATTTAAAAACACCTTGAAAGGGAAATTATTTCATCTCAAGGAAATAATTTCTCCTAGGTCATCCCCAAATAATGTGTATAGAAATTATATAACAAGTAAACCTCCTTAAGATGATGTATGTAGATTTGTTTCACCTTTTAGTATACTGAATCAAAATGTGTCGCTATTGGTTACTTCTTTTATGCTCTATGATAGATGGTTCTTTTATGTGTGTAATAAATGCATTGAGTGCCTTTAAATACTAACATATAACACAAAATTTATAAAACAAGTGTTAAGAACTAGCTTAGGGAGGGAAAATAAAGGAGTCAAGTAGTCCAAATTTGATTTTTTAAATTTTAAAATAGAAAGAGTAGAAAATGTTAGGAAAAGGTGTGTTGTACACCTTGCATAATACATTTAATGTAATTATTCTTAGGGCCACTTTATGTTGCATGTAACATTGGGACATAAGTTAAGTTGTAAAAATGTAATTATTTAATATTGGGGAAAATAAATAAATTAAGTACCCAATATTAAATAAGGGGACATGGTTTTGTGTAATACCACTTAGTGGTTTTGTGGGAGCTTGCTTCTATAAAAGCAACCACAAAGGTAGTTATTGAGAGATGCAATTTTGCATGTTAGCTTTGGTTAGCATTTGTGAGGGTTTGAAGCATGACACATGATGTGTGGTTGCATGCTTGTTCGCATGGATTGCTCGGAGAGGAGTTGTTTCTTCAATGGTGTTCATGGAGACTCTGAAGATGTATTGTAATATTTATTGTTGAATAATACATGAGAGATGGATGCTTCTGGAGGCTGAGTTTTTTTCCCTCTTGAGGGTTTTCCAAGGGTATATCTTGTGTCATATTTTCATGGGTATGTTGTCTATTCTCTTGCATGTGGATTCTGAATACTTAGATGCATAGATTTCTTTTTGGGTTATGTGGAAATTGACTTTAATTGGCTGCAAGTTCCAACAAGTGGTATCAGAGCTTTGGTTGTGGTTGTATAACCCTTAGTAGAGGAAAATCAGAAAAAATCTTGTTTAAGTTTGAATCTATGCATTGCATGTGAGAATCAAAGGCATGGCAAGGTATGAGGGTTTTGCAGGTTGTTTATTGTAGATTTCAGAGTTTTGGGTTTGTTGTTTTGATGGGTTGTCTGCATATTTGGGGTGTGAGAAATTTTGGGTGAAATGGGTTTCTTGGTTTTGCATTTAAGTGGGGGTTTTGTGGGGAAAAATTTATAGATTATCTCCTGGCCCAAAACAGACCCCACGATTGGATCCAAGTTGGCTGAGAGACAAATTTTGATATATAATTTTCCCTATTTTGGTTACTGGAAAAAAATGTAATTTTTTTGTTTTTTGTAAAATGCCCTATTTTTGCAGTTGTACAGATAAAAATCCGAAATTAAAAAAAATAAATATATTTTTTCCTGTCAATTGAAAAAATTCACCATGCAAAATAATTTTTTTTGTTGAAAAGCCGAAAGGCTTTTGATTGAATTTATTTTTTTTAAATTAAAATATTTGGGGGGAGGGGTCGGACGCCACCCCGACCTGCATTGGTAGGTAGTACCGCTAGCGGCAGGTGCTAGCGCTGGTGTTGTAGGCTATGGCCGATAGTCATCGATGGTAGCTCCTGCTGCTGGTGGGCCTTCCACCGACCGGTGGTACATAACCGCTGATCACCACCCCTTTTAAGGGTTTTAAATTTTTTTATTAAAATTTTTCATTACCTATTTTTAAACCACTGATGGAAAATGTTAAAAAGGGGGCCCAAATTTTTTAAATGCTATGAAATTTAAGTGGATTTAAATGCATTTTTTGGGTCTGCCACCCAAGGAGTGGCGCCACTGCTCAGCCACCAAGGGTGGCTAAATGTTTTTTGCCTCACATGGAAACTAGTGTTTTACTTTGGAGGGGCATAACTTTTGCCCAGGGTGTTCATTTTTTGACTTCTTGGACTCGTTGGAAAGCTGACTCAATGCTCTACGCTGTACGGTGATAGTGATTTTATGATATTTTACATTTTTAACAACTTTTTGCTAGTTGGAAGTCAGGGGTTCGTTTTGAGCTTCAAGAGGTGATATTGGGTGCATACAAAGTTAGATTTTGGACTTCGAATAGTTGACGGAAAGCTTGTTCAGAGCAATACACAATGGATCAATTTGGAGTTATTCTAGCATGGTTTATTTGTTGTTTTCCTTATCTGAGTTGTTTATGGGTTTCTTTGACTATGGTGATACTATGAGTTTATGGATGATCGAATCTTTGAGATTTGATTTTGGATTCATTGTATCCTCAGATTATTATCTCATTTGACATGGTTATCAGAATATATTTGAATTTGTATGTTGCATTGTTGTATCTACAAGTTATGTGATGTTGTAGGTTGACTATACTTACATGTTGCATGTTCAATTTTGGTGGCTTGGTTTAGTCACTTGGTTTGCTGGTTTTGTTGTCATATTGAGGAGGTGAGATGGTATTACTAGGTACAATCATGATATGAGATCTATGTAGTTGACTATGATTATGCAGATATGTGGACACAGTTGGGTTGAGTTGTTGGTACATTTGGTGGTATGTTTGGTTCCTTAACTATGGTACTTGAATATGGACATGTTTGGCAAATCAGATCAGAAGTTGATTTGGTGTTTGAGTCTTTCGGTCTATATGGTTATTCTCTTAGATATCTCAGTTTGCAGTTTACTAATGTGATGATGAGTTTGCATGTTTCAATGATTGGATCTACAAGTCATGTAGTTGTGGATTAGCTACCCGTTTACTTGCAGTGGGATGACTTGGTTGTGGATTATTTTTATTCACTAGGTTTGATTCCTTGTTGTTGTAGACCTTGACAGTTGGCCTTTATCTTGGTAATTTGTACATTGGTATGTGTGCTTAAAGATGAGAGGATGGATGTTTCTTATAGTACCCGGATAGTTGTTTTTGAGACTTGTAGCAGGGTGATCCCACAAAGCTGGTTTACAATTTCTTGGAGATTCTATTTTTTGTTGAAATCACATATTTTTAGAAAATATAATGATTTAAGCCTTAAAAAGTTCCATTTAAAGCATTCCAATTGAATAGGGTTTGATCAAACTACCTTAGATCAAACCCCCTTGGATATAACCCCGCTAGTTTTAAACCATACCTATAACAGAGTCTCCTTTACACCTATCAAAATGCTGATAAAAAACCACTTTTGATTTACCTTTTGGGGGATCAAATGAATTCATTTAAAATTTATTTTTTGTGAGTGTGTATTCCTTATTATAAGCTTCCCAAAAAGTATAATTTTAAATAAATTTAATTTTTTATTATATTTATTTTTTATTTCTTGTGAATGTAGGTTTTTCACCAAAATCAAGCTCTCTTTGCACATGTGGAAAAAAGTAGATTATCAAAAATAAAATTTGAAAAATATGAGTGCACCAGATATTGAAGTCCTTGATCCAACAAAAAAAAATAAATTGAATTTTGATATTACAAAAAAAGTTATGCGTTATACGGTTGTTGTGTCTGAATTGTAATTGGTTTGACTTCAAAACTTGATTAAAGAAAAAATATTCAATAAAAAACCATCTAACCAAGTGGAAGCACTAGATATTGGAGTTACAAATCTAAATTCGAAAGAATTAGAATTTTACCCTTCATGGAGAAAAAATTATGTGTTATATGGTGAACGCCACTTTTTTAAAATGTTATTTTCTGAAAAAAACTAGTTTTTGAGGGAGATGGAAAAAGAAGTGCAATATGATTCCAATTTTTTTGAAAATAATATATTTAGAATCTACAGAAAAAATGTCACAAAACTCTAGTTTACATCATCTTCAAATTCCCCACAGTTTAGCTGCTATAGGTGCCCGAACGTGATAATTTAGTTAAAAAAAATTATTTCAATGTCTAGTTTGGACAAAAATTGTAAACCACTATTGTGGGATCACCTAGCATGTGGTTTATCATGATGTCATGGATAGCTTGGTTACACTTTTTAGTGGGAGTTTTTGACAGCGATGGATTGGCGGTGATGGATATGTTTATGATGGTTTGGTGGTTGTAGGTATCTTCTTGGCTTTGAGATTTTGGTTCTACTTGTTATGTTACTAACATTTCAGTTGTGTGTGTAGACCTGGATGATCTTCATGGAGAGGGTGGTTGTCACGATGCCATGTGTGACTCGGTATCATAGTTTTAGTGGGAGTTGTTGGCAGTGATGTGGATTCACCATTTGATGGTGGATGGTCTTCTGCAGTGATTGTTGGTGTCATGGATGGACTCATGGTTTCTACTTTTATGAAGTGATGGTTCATTGGAATATTTGGTTTCATTGATAGAGGATGGTTTATTCATGTGGTTTGGATATGTTGACATCTTTGGTTGCCATGCAAGACTTCTTTAGTCTATGGTTGAGGTGTCATGCTTTGTTTTTTTTTATATGTGATCCTTGTTTTTGATATGATGGTTATGTTATTATGTCATGATTTACTCTTGATTCTGGATTGGATTTTTGGTATAATACATGTGCATGTTATGTTCTTTGGATCATATGATACTCTTTGAGGAGGTGTTAGATCATGTTGTCATGTTTATGTTCCTGATTCATGATTGGAGCTTTGACATTGATCTTGTGTGGTTCTCTTGGTATTGGGTACATATATCATTTGCTTGATTACTTCATGATGATGATATGTTGCATTTGAAGTTTGGCATGGATTGGTTGGTTACAGGTACTCATGGATACTTGGAGACATATGTGAGGCTTGAGTTCTCTTATGGTTAGAGACATGTGTTGAGATGGTTACTCTTGATGAGATTTTAGCAAGAAGTTTGAGGAGCCTACACCTTGGTTGGACACGAATTCAACATGGACCTATGAGGAGAGTGTTCTTGGATGAGTCATGATGAATTGGATGTCTTGGAGGAGCATTCTCATTCCTCACTCTTGGTCTACTCAGTAGTTTCACTTGAGAGCTACTGGTGCATATTGTTACCTTTGGATTGAGTGTATGTGTTTGGGATATCAATTGAGCAGGACTTATGCTTCGTTGTGACAGATTGTGTGGCTTCTCTATTGGATGACTTCTTATCTTTGTGCATTGGCATGATGTAGGATGAGAACATTCATGCTTGGGTGGTGGTCACTTTGATTGTTGTTGCAGGTATCTTGATGGAGCACATGGAGCATTTTGAGTCCATGATGGTATATGTGGCTATATGGATTGTTTATTTGATTCATGTTTTGAGGTTACTTGTTCCCCTTATGCAATGTATACAACAAGTGGGAGAATGTTAGGAAAAAGGTGTGTTGTACACCTTGCATAATACATTTAATGCAATTATTCTTGGGGCCATTTTATGTTGCATGTAACATTGGGACATAAGTTAAGTTGTAAAAATGTAATTTTTTAATATTGGGGAAAATAAATAAATTAAGTACCCAATATTAAATAAGGGGACATGGTTTTGTGTAATACCACTTAGTGGTTTTGTGGGAGCTTGCTTCTATAAAAGCAACCACAAAGGTAGTTATTGAGAGATGCAATTTTGCATGTTAGCTTTGGTTAGCATTTGTGAGGGTTTGAAGCATGGCACATGATGTGTGGTTGCATGCTTGTTCACATGGATTGCTTGGAGAGGAGTTGTTGCTTCAATGGTGTTCATGGAGACTCTAAAGATGTATTATAATTTTTATTGTTGAATAATACATGAGAGATGGATGCTTTTGGAGGCTAGGTTTTTTCCCTCTTGAGGGTTTTCCCAGTGTATATCCTGCATCATATTTTCATGGGTACGTTGCCTATTCTCTTGCATGTGGATTTTGAATACTTAGATGCATAGATTTCTTTTTGGGTTATGTGGAAATTGTCTTTAATTGGTTGCAAGTTTCCAATAGAAAAATGGTCAAATTAGGGTGAATATGGGTAGGTGGAAATATGTGCATAGATAAGTGTAATAAAATGCATAAATAAGGTGAATGTATGAGACAATATACATATAATTTGATAATGCGGGGCTAAATTTATGTGAATAAGTGAATATCAAAATGGGTTAAGGCCAAGGGAATGGGCCCAACTTCACACAAGATTGTGCCATTTGTCAAAATGACATTTATCAAGACATTTACTCAATATGAACACAAAACCAAATGGGAAACAACATGGGTATGCTGATTTCACAATTACAATACAGTTTGAATCATTTCATTAATAATTTATGTAAAAGAAAATAAACATTTCTTAAGCTTAGTCTAGGCTAATCTAATAAAATGCATACACATAAGCATACTTAACCTAGACTAATTAATGATGCTAGTTAAGATTGCTAATTTGATAATTTAGAATAGCTATTTTAGAAAATGTACATTATAATAAATGACAAAACTTAGCTTTTTTTATTGAACAATGAATGATCCATATAAAGATTTAGAATCCAAGAATCCTTGGGAATAGGAACAATAACTAATAGCCTAATAGTTGTCTTAGGATCAAAATGTTTCCTTTTCATTGTGCAAGGATGTGCTTGGATTATGGTTGAGCTTGTGATCATAGACATGTGATGCACCCATAGACTTGACTTGATAAACGATAAAATTTTGTTTTTCATTAATGTCGGATTTTTCTTTATTTCTTTAACTTTTTGGATATTTGAAGACTAGTACTATTTATAAATACCTTAGTAGGGATGTCACTATGTCATAGGGGACATATTCTCCTAAGTCAACCTATAGAAATGTGTTTATAATATAAAAAAGAACACTCTTTTATCATGCATATGCTTCTAAAATGATAATGCAAATCGAGATTCCTTTTAGCGCACCAAATCCAAATGTTGTGATGCAAATGATCAAATACTTAAAGATTATTATAATGAATGGCTTTAAATACAATGACATAATAATAGATTGCACAAATTTGTGTTAAGTCAACCCTTGACATGAAGGGTATAGGCATGATTCATCCAAATTTGATTTGATTTGATTTGATTTTTTAATTCAAAAGGGTTGAGTCCATGATTACAAGATTGACGTCACAATCACATTAGCAATCCTAGACATCAAAAGAGGCTAGATCAACATGGGAATTGAGTACAAGCAAATATGTGCATATAATGGGTGTAATAAATATGTGGATTGAGTGAATGTAGGGGACGTGTAAACATATGAATTTGTGAAGGAGTAATTGTATAGGGATGTGTTTAATATACATGGCGGTGGCATAAGACAAGGGGCCCAATTTTACACAAAATATGCCATTTATCAACATGTCAATATATCAAGACATTCTCCTCAAAATAAACACAAAACTAAATATGAAATGACATATAAATACAAATTTTAACATTACATTTTGAAAGAATTATATTTTTGATCATAGAACCTTATAAAATGTAAAGAATAACAAAAAAATAAAATTCTTAATTAGAATCTATAGAAGAATAAAATTACCTTAAAATAGAATTTATATGACATTTGAAATTTCTTTCTTCCTTAAAATTAATTAACAAATTGAATTTATTAATTAATTTTATTTATTTATTTCTAAATCATTAATTATTTAAAATATAACTTTTTCTTATTCTTAATTTATAAAATACAAATCACATTAAAATTGATTTAATAATAACTATATCATTACATCACATAATTTAATACATTATTAAAAAACACAATCTACTTTCAAAATAAAGGCTTCACCACGGTAACAATTCACCGCCAAATTCACTGCCATGACAAATTGATCTGTGGAAAATTCACCACCAACAATTCATGGTTGAAAAATTCACTGCCATGACAAATTGATCTGTGGAAAATTCACCACCAACAATTTATCGTCACATTAACATTTTTTAATATATAATTCAAAGACATCAAGATTTTTTTGCAAAAATAATAATTTCCATTGTATTAATAATAGAGATGATGACTGATATTGTTGTATAATTGATTTACTAAAATAAAATAAAATATATTGAAAAATGTTCTCATTTTTATTATCATAAATCAAAATTTCTAATTGTATATGCCATGAATTATCCACAAGGATGGATTGATGATGGTGAATTTTCAGACACGATGACATGAATTGTTTGAATATAACTTATTGACGTGAATTGTGAGGGTGAATTTTCCTAGAGCCAAAATAAATTATTAATTAAAATCATCAGAAAAAAATTCTGACTTGACATAACCTTTTTAACCCTGATCCTACGTTCGAATGTCCAAGTCAGGAGGGGCAAAAACCTTTTTAACCCTGATCCTACGTTCGCATGTCCAAGTCAGGAGGGGCAAAAATGCAATCTTCGTGGGTGTAGCATAGCATGTAATTTAAATTAGATAATTTAATTTTCTTAAAGAACTATATTATTAGTCTAAATCTTGTTCTATAGAGAAATTTAGGCTAGGTAGGTAGCTTCACAATTTCTCTTAAGAATAAACGGACATTCCTGTGAAGTTTACGTAGGCAGTCATTCGATTAAGCTTAATTATTGAACTGCCTATTCCTTCCACTTCTACAGCTTCAGCTGTCATTGGAATTTTCACAGTGAAGAAATGAATGGAAAGAAGAATGGTGGCAATAGCACCCTGCTATTGGTGAAGAAAGAAGGCAATGAAGAAGTTGGATTGCTAGGAGGGGCAATGTCTTATGAGAGCGCAAACGAGAATCTCAAGGAGTTGGATCGACTTCGGAAGGAGCAGGAGCTCATCATTCAAAAGATCAACAAGCTCCATCAGAGGCTTTCTCAGATTCGTAAGCTCAAATTTTTGCCCCTTTCCTACAAGCTCTTTGTGTTATCTGTCTGTTGCTACACAGGAGATGTTTGGATACATATGTGTGATTTTATAGGAAACTGAATTTTTGATTAGATGGGTCATAACCATTGGTCCAATGTTTTTCATCATTGAAATTGGGTATGGCTCATAAATACAGAGACAAAATCTGTGGAATATAAAAACTGAATGTTTGATCATATAGTTCATAACGATTAGTTCACTATAATAAATAACTGAAATTGGGTATTCCTTAATCCACTCCATTTGTGATTCCTTCTTTCTATGCTGTATCTCGTTTACCATATACGAGCCCTGGATATTTAGTTGCGATTTCTGGGAAAACTAAAGGGTAATCATAACCAAGAGCAGTTAGTTCAATGTAAATCATTATTGAAATTGGGCATGACCCAAAAATTACGTTGCAGAGAGTTTGTGGAGTACTAATTGTTAATTTATATTAAAACTGAATGCTTGATCCCGTGTTATAACTATTTTTTCACTCGAAAATATAGCTGAAATTGGATATAGATCAGTCACTCCTTTTTTTTCGCTGACTGTCATTCTTAGTTTCGGCATACACAAGGCCTGTGGATACTTAGTTATGATTTTGATATGAAAACTAAATATTTGATTATTTGGGCCATGACAGTTACTCCACTCTAAATTATAAATAAAATTGGTTATGGTTCCTAAATTAGATTGAGTAAGATCTGCAGATATTGGCACAAATTTATATGAAAACCCTATTTATTTGGGTCAGAACAAATAGGCCATTGTAAATTATAACTAAATTTGAGTATGACCCATAAATTGCATCGCAGAAAATCTGTAGATGCTTTGGTGCAAATTTATATGAAACCATATTTAGTTACGTAGGTCATAGCAGTTAGCTCACTAAAATTAAAATCGGGTATAGCCCAGTCCAACTTTAGTGCCTTCTCTAGCACTTATGCATTTTGTGCCTTAAAACAGAAAGAGATCAATTTGAGCCCAGTCCAAGAAAATAAAATCATACTTCCATCAGAATCCAAAACCAATTGAAAATTGATTAGAATCAAACTTGTAAAAGGAGTGGTTTTTTGCATTTTGGCAAAACTGCCACATACAGTATTTGGTGGTTGTGGATGTGTCGATAGGGCATGCTCCATGTGTCTTGGTGTTTCTAACAACATCTGGTGGTTGTGCACGTGTCATTTGGTAGTTGTGGATGTCCATGGCAGTTTTACCATCTTATCTGATAGATTGTTGGAGAGACCTGAATAGGCAGAGAAATGGCAGAAAATAGCGTCACTTATCATTTTTGTTGATTGAGAGTCCTCACTGTACGAAAGGACACTTCTAAAAATTCTATAAATAACAGAGACAAGTCTATTTGCAGACAAGAGAGAGAAAGAGGAGTGTGGATGTAAATTGATGAATGTATAAGTGGGTGCAGTGAATAGTCAGCTGTTTATTGCTGATGCATACTCTATGCTCATTGTAATATTGGCATAGCAGCATTCAGGAGATTGCAGACAATAGAGAATTCAGGGATTAGTGCTCCATAGAGTTCTTTGTAAATGCCTCATAGTTGAAGGAAGAAAAGGAAGATGTGCATTTCCCACGTCCAGCTGGTTCTTCCTATACCAGGGTATCTATGTAAAAAATCCTTTTGTCATGTGGATTGTTTCATTTCTGCATAGCTGCTGCGCCTACTTGAATTTACTACAAATGGTAATTGTTGTGGAGCATATTAGAATTGAAAGTGCATTAGGAAGAGTATATCATTTGCAAACTTACTTGCAATAAAACTTTGATTGCAAGAGTTTGAAGGTGTTAGAATGTTTGTCTATGTATGCACCGTCGATTGTGAGTATCTTTCTTATACTTTTCACAAAGATTGGAAATACTTTGACCATTGAAGTGTACAAAATTAACAAACTCATTTATGACTACATCATTGAAATCAGGATCAGGGAAGAGTCTAGCAAATGCTAGCTTGTACCCTTTTCTAACTTCCACATCAATTGTATGGTGCATTCCTCCTCGACAAAGAAAGGATCTTAGTGTTGTTATATTTTGGAGTCAATGCAAAGGCAAAAAGATATAGTGTTGTGGTGAAACTTAGAAGATATTCCACATGATCCCACCAAGTGTTATCTAGGATCATTTGTTTAATACTTGTTGCCTTTATTGTTGGATTGCTTTCATCTAGACCAAAGTTGGCTGATGACCATGCTAGAAAGTGCTTCTTGCACCCCAAGAAGTCATTTCAAGACTATGGTGTTGGAGGCAAATTGGGTTTCAAAAACTTATTTGAAAATAAAAAAACAAAAATTTTAAAACAAAGAAGAAAGCATACTTAAGTTTTGAATAATAAAACATAAAATGAAACATAAAAATTGTATTGTTTCACTTCCCTTTAGTAGCTTCGATTTCAAGAATGATCTGAATATACCCCACGACATGTGGTTGGTGAAGAACATTTGGATATCTTTAGCCTCAACATACACTTGTTTGGCCCAATTAGTTTTGTTGCTTATCTTTTGTAGTATAAGGTTGAGCTAGTGGACAACACAAGATGTTCACAAGATGCGTGAATGACATGCCTCAACCAATAAACCAACTGCTATACAATTTTAATTTTTTATATTGTCCGTTATGACTTGGACAATATAAGTAGGTCCCACTTCTTCAATGGCCCCTATGAGGATATCGATAAATTGTGTATCCTTTATTTGCAGCTCACATTCCGTGACTTTTAAAAACATTGCCCCTGTAAGGAACACTTAAATCACATTGATCAAGGGTTGATTTTTAGCATCCTTCCATCCAATGGACACCCTTATCTCAATCCACAATATCTAATGGGCTTTCGTGAATCTTATACAAGTTTCATCTCTTTTGCCAATAAGGTGCTATGCACCTTTTCATAACTTGGGCCCTTCTAGCCTTTTTGGAGCTTATTGATTTTGCTCACTATTTTTTGCCAATATGGTGAGTGAACAACATTGAAAGCTGAACCATTTGCATAGATGCATCTAGCAGTGTGCTGATTGAGAATGTTTTGGGATTCATTTTGAAATTCCTTGTCCAATGGTTCCTTCGTTCTCTTATATGAAGCAGGATTTCCTTGATGCATGGCCAAAAATGGGTGGCTCTCTACCACAACTTTAGGAATGGAGGGGGAAGGAGGGGGCTTCATTGCTCGAGATCCTTTCCTTTCCAAAGGATGACTTGTTTATGAGCAATTGCTTGGTTTTCTTGCTCTTGCTTTCCAATATATTCCACCACTATAGATGTTGGCACAGGTGCACGCTTCTTTCTTGGGAAAGCTTTGATGCCCATTATAGGAATCCCACACAAATGGTCTTTCACTCAACTAAACGAGCTTGTGTATTTCACTTCAATTCACTTCAAACCCACTGCAAACCCAAACATATCCCTTATCACTTGGAAGTTGTTGTATTATGTCAACATACTTCCACAATGGTGAATCTAGGTCTGTTTTGAAGTGGGGTTGACCCACAGAGCTAAAACTAGCTGCCATTGTAATCCTTATGGGAGCAAGTTTGGGAAACAACACATTCCAAACAAATGAAGACAAAAAATTATTTATCTTAACTCATTTAATATTTTAAACATAGAAGAATGAAAACAAAACAAGAGAATTCATTTGTAATAGAAAAAATGAAGGAAAAAAACCCAAAAACTTACCTTCAATCCAAAAATTATCCTTTAGATCTCCTTGGCAGCAATTTGGCTGTTGCACATGTAGAGGAATAACAATCCAACTGCTTTGGAACCTTCAATATTCAACCTTCAGCTGTATTTGTGTAATGACAAGCAAGAATGCAAATTTAGCAAGTGTATTTGGTTTGTGTCTTTTGCATTCAAAATGAGGTAAAATGAGTTTGTTTCAGTGTTTCAAAGTGTTCAGATGTCACTTTTAGGGTAGGGACTCATGTTTTTAGGTTGAATAGTCAACCTAAGAAGAAAAAGAAAAAGAAAAAAAAAAAACTTATTTTTTAGCCAGATTTGTCTTTGGCTTCTGCCCAGATCTTGCAAAATAAACAATGAGTTTTCAAGGAAGAATGAGGAATAAAAACTCTGTTTAGCATCTTCTTATATTATTTTTTGTTTCTATAGTTATCATTGTTACCATACACTAGGTTTATAGATACCTTGGTATGTTTTATTGAAAAACTGAGTGTTTGATTACATGGGCTATAACAATCAATCCACTGTAAACTATAATTGATATTGGGTCGGCCCAAGTATTGAGGAAAAGCAGAGGATACCTAGATGTGATTTTACAAGAAATCTTCATGGGTCATAATGGTTGGTCCTCTATAAATTATGGCTGAAACTTACTTTGGCCAGAAGCTACATTCAGGAAAATCTGGGGACACTTAGCTTGTGCATTTATGTGATAAATATATTTTATATGGTTCATAAGGGTTAGTCAGCTGTAATTAGGCTGTCTGATATAACTGAAATTTGGTATGGCCCAAAACCAGGAAAATTGGCAAGTAGCCAGATATGAATTTATATGCAAGCTGAATAATTTGTACATGATCATAAGAACGAGTTCACTGTAAATTATAACTGAAAATAGGAAATGGTCCAAAATTATGTTTGAGCAAAATCTGTGGATACATAGATGTGAATCTATATGGAAAACTGAATGTTCAATTGCATGTGTTAAACGGTTTATTCACTGTAAGATGCATGACCTGGTCCGCTCATTTTTTTTCTATTTTCTTTCTTTTACTGTACCAGTTAATATACACAAGGTTTCTGGGTAACTAGTTGTGTTATAAGAAAGCTAAATGTTTAATTACATCAGTGGTAACAATTAATCACATTAAGAAAAATCTGTTTATAACTTATATTGGGTATGACCCAAAAATCACATTAAGGATAACCTGTTGATACCTAGGTGTGAATTTATGTGAAAACTGAACCCTTGACTAGATGAGTTGTAAGAGCTAGTCCATTGTACATTACACTGAAATTGGGTATGACTGAAATTATATTCAAGAAAATCTGTGGGTGAATTACTTTGAAAACTGACTGTTTGATTGCATGGATCCTAATACTTAGTTGCTGTAAAATATAAATGAACTTGGCTATGGCCCAATCTGCTCCTTTTCTCCTTTTCTTTTCTCCAACTCTAACTGTCTCTATACATAAGATTTGTGGATACCTGGATGTTATTTAATCGGAAAACCTAATGTTAAATGAAATGGGTCATAACAATTAGTTCAATGTAGAGACTGCGATTGGCTAATGGCCCAACTATGACATTGAAGAAAGTCTGTCAATATGTAATGTCCCCAAATTTGTGGTTTGAGCCTTGCATAACTAGAAAAATAATTCTTTTATAGCTCAATTATTTTTATTTGGCTTGGAGGACTTTGGAATTAGTTTCCCATAATTTATTATTATTTTATGTGAAGCCAAACTATATTTATAAATTTTATATGGGGCTGGGCGACCCCTTTTGGGAGATATAAGGAAGAAATTAAAAAAAAAAAAAAATTATTAAAAA
>VDFB02000015.1:167974127-168054789 GCA_007258455.2 Sequoia sempervirens | reverse complement strand
CAAAAATAAGAAATTTGGACAAAATGACAATGGTCTGCTAGAACCTATCATTCCTGATAAGTGTATAAGGAATCTTGGCCTTGGATTTACTCCTTCAAAAATAACCATACTTGGCAAAGGAGGTCCAGTTAGAAAATTCAAAGCTCCCCCTCAGTTGTCAGTATCCACAGGTTTTTCCTTAGACAACTATACCTTTGACATAATCGATGTGTGTGATGGGGATCCCATAAATGATCTACTCATGCTATTTGAGGATTCCTCCCTTCTCATGATTAGTACCCTATCTTTTGAGTCACACAACCAAACCCATGAACTAAACTTAGTCTATCCCCAACTCATCAATTATGACCAACGGGGACCACCGATTTTGGACACATTCGAAAATGATGAGGCTCTCTCAAAATTCATGGGGTTGTGGGATACTATACCATGTGGAGATCACAAAGTTGGATTCAACATTGAGTTGGACACACATGCCTACTATGGGGAAATAATTGAATCCCTCATTCACAAAAGTCAAAATTTAAGAATAATATGTAGGTCTTTGACTGAAAACCACACTGTGGCACTCTCTTACCCAAAAATAGTAAAAACAAAGGACACATACAATGGTGAAAACCTCTCTAAGGTGCCAAAGGATGATTGATTCAATATTCCTCTTAATGCTATTCATCAAGAGAAGTCAACAGTCTTAGCAAAAAAGTGCAATCCAATCAACTTGGGAACAGAAGAAACACCACATATCACCTTCTATGCAAAATCACTTTTGACAGAAGAACAAGAACTCCTAGCTAATTTTTTAAGAGAAATAAAGGTAAAATTTGCATGGACCTATGCCGACATGCCTAGCCTTGATCCATAAATTATGGTTCACCATCTAGTTTTATATCCCAAAGCAAAGCCAGTAAGACAAAAGCTGAGAAAGATGCATCCACAAATAGCATTACCAGTCAAACTTGAATTAAAAAAACTCCTTGATGTTGGCTTCATATGACCAATTGATTATCCAGAGTGGGTTTCAAATCTTGTACCTATTTCAAAACCCATTGGGGGCATCTGCATCTGCACAAACTTCAAAGACCTAAACAAGGCATGCCTAAAGGATGACTTCCCTCTTCCCAATATCAACATGATTATGGATCAAACAATGGGGCATGAAATGTTGTCATTAATGGATGGATTCTCAGGGTACAATTAGATCATGATAGCTAAGGATGACCAACACAAGATGGATTTTACTTGTCCATGGGGGACATACTATTGGAACATGATGCCATTTGGGTTGAAAAATGCAGGAGCTACCTATCAAAGAGCCATGACGCTAATCTTTCATGACATGATTCACAAAACTGTGGAAGACTATGTGGATGACATATTGGCTAAATCAAAGAAGCATCAGGATCACATAGTAGCACTAAGCTCCATCTTCGACAGGCTAGAAGAATACAAGGTTAGGCTCAATCCAAAGAAGTGTTTCTTCAGTGTACAATTAGGTAAGCTCCTAGGGTACATTGTATCTATGAGGGGAATCGAGATAGACCTCACCAAATTCAAAGAAATTCTCGAGATGGAGGCACCAAGAACATTGAAGCAGTTGAGGGGTTTGCAGAGAAGACTCCAATCCATTCGCTAGTTTATAACATAGTTAGCAAATAAGGCTATCCCATATTCTCATCTACTCCACAAGGGGGTAGCATACAAATGGGACGAGAAATGTGACCAGTCTTTCAATAAGATCAAGGAGAACTTGCTCACACCACCAGTTCTCATGCCACCAATTCCAGGCAAGCCCTTGGCGCTCCCTTAGCTCAACATGATGAAAATGGGAAGGAGAGAGCTATTTACTACATCAGTAGAACCATGGTGGGACACGAGTTGGATTACACGTCCATTAAGAAGGCTTGCTTAGCAGTCATCTTCGCCGTACAGAAATTCAAACACTATATGCTAGCACATCAGATAAAACTCATTTCCAAGATAGATCCTCTCAAGTATTTGCTTTCTAAAGCAACACTCACAGGTAAAAAAACTAAATGGGTTATGATCGTGATAGAACACGACATTGAGTATGTAGAATAGAAGGCCATTAAAGGACAAGTAATTGTAGATCAGCTGGTAGAGGTGTTGATATATTCAGAGAACCCACTTGTATCAAAGTTCCCTGATGAGTCCATCTTTAACGTAAGTGTGACAGATCACTGGAAAGTATATTTTGATGGATCCTACACACATCATGGGTCAGGAGCTAGAGTCTTCATTACACCACAAAGAGATTGCATACCCAAATCATATAAGTTGTCTTTTCCTTGCACATACAACATTGCAAAGTATGAGGCCCTTGTCATAAGACTCAGAATCACAGTACAATGGTAGATAATGACACTCAAAGTTTATGGAGATTCGTAACTAATTCATCAACCAGGTCAATGATGAATACTAAATGAAGGATGAAAAAATGACCCCATATAAGAAATTGGTGGAAAGCCTCAATGAATTCTTCATTGACATCATGTTTGAGCAAATACCAAGAGCAAATAACATAGTAGCGGATGCTATGGCAATAATTGGATCGCTACTAGATATCCCACGCAACGTCCCAAAGCAAGAATTCCTTGTAGATCAGCTTCTCATACTAGCATTTGAGGTACGAGAGTCTAAATTTGTGTGTGAAATCATTGGTCCCAGTGATCCTTGGTATCATGATATATACACCTACTTAAGAATAGGAGTCCTCCCCGTTGATATCACCCTGAACCTTAAAAGAACATTTTTCAAGAAGACATCCCACTTCGTTATCTTAGGAGACACCCTATACCGTAGGAGTATCGAAGGAACCCTTTTATGATGCCTAAATGCTGAGGAAGCTTTGAATGCTTTAACCGAGGTACACAATGGAATTTGTGGGTCACATTCGAGTGGTATGACTTTGGTTAAGAAACTACTAAGGACTAGGTACTATTGGCCTACAATGGAGAGGGAAGCTCACGACTATGTCTGAAGATGTGTGTAGTGTCAACAACATGGGGATTTCATCCACACACCAGCTCAGGAGCTCCACCCAATCATTACACCTTGGCCCTTTTCACAATGGGGTTTCAATCTCATTGGTAAAATCACCCCCACCTCATCTAGTGGACATAAGTTCATTATCACCACCATTGAGTACTTCACGAAGTGGGTAGAGGCCATTCCCATGACCTATATTATAGGAAAGCAGATATCTAGGTTCATCTTGAACTACCTAATTTGTCGCTACGGTGTCCCTCAAGCCATTATCTCAAATAACGAGACACCTTTCAAAAACTAGGATGTTTGAGACCTATGCCAAAAGTTCAATATCCAACATCATTTTTCTACTCCATATTACCCCCAAAGAAATGGCCAAGCTGAAGCTACCAATAAAACCATCTTAAAAATCCTAAATAAAATAGTCAATGACATTGGTCATGACTGGAACTTATAGCTAAATCATGCCTTATGGGCCTACTGAACGAGTATTCGCATGCCTACAGGTGCAACCCATTTCTCCCTGGTCTATGGATCAAAATCCATCCTTCCCATTGAGATCGAGCTCCCATCCCTAAGAGTATCATTGCAGATCCTCATTACATATGAAGAATATTGGGTGTCACAGTTGAACGAGCTAGAACTACTGGATGAGTAGTGCATAGATACTCTGAATCATTTGCAAGTCTACCAAAACCATCTTAAGAGGAGCTACAACAAGAAAATTAGGAGTTGAACCTTTCAATTTGGAGAGCTCGTATTGAAGGAGAATGAAAAAAATATACCAAATCTAGATAGCAAGGGAAAGTTTGAACCCAATTGGTTGGGACCCTTCATCGTCACGGCAAGCTACAAATCAGGAGCATATCAACTAGCTACACTAGAAGGTGAGCCTCTATAGGAGCCTATCAATAGCTCCCATCTCAAAAAAAATTATGCCTAAACTTGCAAGGTATAAATCCAAAAATCCAAAAAAATCCAAAAAAATCAGAAAAAGGATTGAAAATAGTAAAGAAAAAATCGTTCTCCAGTGAAAACCACTTTGGTGGCACTTTAGGAAAGTACCTTGGTGAAAACCTAACAAAAAAGCACCTTGTGTAAATAAGCACTTTCCATCCACCATGATCTCTATGGCTTGTTCTGCATCATTCATCCATCACACTTCCATATCTCCATCCATCACCCATTTGCATTTGTATCATAGCTTGATCTTGTGTTCGTATCATGATCCCTAATAGTACTACTTGGCACATTCCTAAGGTCAATTTGTATTGCCTATATCGGAGTAGTCTATTGCATTGCACCATGCTGGGGGCATGTTCTTATACCTACATTGGATCAGATTTGTGTATATTCTTGAAGTCTTCCATAAAATCAGAAAATCCAAAAACATTCATAAAATTAGAAAATCCAAAAAAAATCATAAAATCAAGAAATCTAAAAACATTCATAAAATTAGAAAATCCATAAAACATTCATAAAATCAAGAAATCGAAAAAAATTCATAAAATTAGAAAATCCATAAAACATTCATAAAATCAAGAAATCCAAAAACATTCAAAACATATCAAAATCCCAAAAATAGGTCAAAAAGTCAGAAAAAGTAAAAAAAAAAATAGAGTCATCTTGTCGAACTACGGGTCTCTGAGCTCTGAACGGAGGCAAGGTTGATCTTCAATCATCCCCTGAGACACCTAAGTCAGTCCTTTAGGAGTCTGTCATAATAAACTATCAATCCATTTGTTCATATCTCATCAATAAACGAGTCTGTGTCAGTCAAACTATGTGGTCTATGTGTGCATAACGTAGGCAAGGCTAATCTTTGATCAACCCTCGAGGCCCCTATCATAGGTCTTTAGGTTAGGTTCTTGGTTAAAATCTTAGAAAACACAAAAACATTGGAAATTTTGAAAATCAAAACATTTGTAAAACATCTTGAAAATGCCAAAAACAACCTCAAAACATCTCAAAAATATCAAAAACATTCAAAAAATCATCCATCATGTTTCGCTTTCACCCGCAATAAACTTCCACTCATCAATCGTCACCTTTAGCCTTTAGTATGACAATCGAAAACAAGTCTAGCAGGTTACAAGTGAAAACTCAAAACGTTAGGGTCTCAAGTCTAGGTTAATAGGTAAACAAGTTGGTCAACTCTTCGTGTCAATAGCCTATCATCCAGTCAATCTCACAATCATCTAATATCATCATGTCCTAGGATGCATCCTTCCTGCAATGGACATCAACATCAGGCATCACTGTAGTTTAGTTTTGGCTAGCGATATGAAAAACATTGGCTTGTTTGTTGATCTTTGTTTTGTTGACTTATCTTATTGCACTCATTCCAATGACCTCTCGATGATGTCTAGATAAAATGATTTAGAGAGAAAGGAATGGGGCAACGATCATTATCTTTTATTTTTTGTGCTTGTTGGATACTCTTGTAATATAACCTTGGTCATGCTTACTTTGTTTGGTCTGTAGGGAGGGTGTTTTAGGTGTCTTGTTGACCACATAGGAAGGCTTGCTTTTCTATGTTTTGGTCTGAGATGTTTGAAATATCTGAACTACATTTTAAATAAGGTTTTGTATGTTAGGTGTGAACAGGGATACTCCTATCTAATTGTCAAGTCAAAGTCCATCACACTAGGAACAATGCCATCCTAGTTCTTTATACCTTGATGCATCGTGCCTATGTGTGTTATCAAACATAAGGTAAGTAAGCCCTTTTAAAATCCCAATCTCTGATAAGCAATACATCATCATCAATTTCTCATCATTATCTCTAATAAAGTCTCGAAGATCACGGACTTGTTAGATCCTCTTTTCTTCTTTCTTCTTGTTGCACTAACATGGTACCATGACAGTTAATCAAACATTACAAATGCATCCATCCTACATCCACAAATCGTTAGCATACCGCATATCATCCATATCATACATAATAGGAAACACAGATCATTTCACATGCATTGCATTTCCATCATTTGCACCATAATATAGATTGGTTATTCTAAGCATCTCATAAACCATACATTGGCATCCATTGGATAATCATATAGATATCATCATAACATCCATATATGCATTATCATAGAAAAGATACTGAAAAAAGAAAAAGAGCATATCATAACATCTCATAACATCTCATAAGCATAACATATTACATCATCCATTACCATTAGGGGCATAATATAGATCTGATAGTCTAAGCATTTTAGAATCATTTGCATCCATACATCCATACTGCAAACATCATCATCATAAAAGTACATAGAAATAATACAAAAAAGAAATGCATCTATAACATCCATGAACATCTGCATAATCATACATCACATCACACTATATAGAATCATGTCGCATATAGAATATCAAATGCATCCATCCATAAATGCATAAATAAAGTAAATGCATCACATCATGAATCAATTGAACTCATATCATATATATCAAAAAATCATCACTGTCATGGTACAAATCTAAATCATGTGTATGTATATCAATCAAGGTACAATGCCCATAGGGCTATAAAAAATGAAGCTAGTGGGTCTATCTCAAAAAAGAATCAATCGCTAATCAAAAAACTATATACTGCTAGCCCTGGTGGCTGCTCCCCTCGCCTGCCTATCTCTCAGCTCGGTCATCTATCTGTCGAAGCCCTATCTACTGGGAATAGTCTGGCACTCGAGTAGCCGCGGGTACAACCTGTCGATAATGAAGCCTATAATACTCTGCCTCTTTGAAGACCTCATGGTACATCCGTGTTGGCATGGCCCTCCCTTAGGATGCAGCAACCATGCTCTCTAACTGTTGCCTTTGGCTGACCTCCTAAGCCAATTGAAGACGTATGGCATGCCTTTGCTATCGCTCATGATCCCTCTCGGTAGTAAGGTCCTGGACCTACTGTCTGGCCTAGTCCCTCTCCGTTGTAACCGTCTGCAGTTGTGCCTATAGGCCCTATATCTATGCCTGTAGTTGTATCTGGCCATCCCTCAGATTTGGTTGGTGTGGCTACTAGGGTGGCTGTTGGTGCGGTTGTTGGTCTAGCTGCTACTATGGTTGTGGTGGAGGTGGCTCATCTCTAGGTGGTGCCCCAAGATCATATCTACCATGACCTGCTTGTGCTCGTAGAGCACTCCTCCCCCGAGGTCTCCCTCGTGGAAGTGCCACTCTTGAATCTATAAGTCGACGCAGAGGTTTGAACCAATCATCATATGCACGAGTCGTGCCTAGATCTACTGGTCCCTACATGTAGGCCCATGGCCTCACAACCAACAGTCAAAAGCTATCAACAACATCGGACGTTGGAATCGTCCATCCCCATGCAGTCTCTCAGGATGACTTGGAAAACATGGTCGTGTATTGATCATCTGGCTGATCTTGAACATCTCCGAACTGATGAGCTACCCTGTCTTGAAGGTAGCGCTCTATAATGGTATACTCCCTCCCCTGCATCAGTCTATCCTATCGAGCATAGAATAAATGTTGAGCGTTGTCATACCATGCAGGCATTTGTAACCATGGATGCCAACATAATACTTTCATCTCATCCAAAACATGACGCCAGTGAGGTAACCCAAGCTGTCCTGTATGCCTCAAAGTAATCAAAACCCCTGTATCGCAAAATTGTAGGATCATCGGGCTCAACATCAACCACAATAACAATCGGATGGAGCATGACAATACACTTCCAGGCCCATATGTGTAGCAGTATCACTCTAAAACTAATCGCCTAGCTATTGCAATATACAAAATCATGTAGGTCATGATATAATGAGGCCAACATCACTGGCCCCCACGCATACTGTGTCCTCTGAAAAAGTATCCTCTCCCAAGCTAAGCCCCATCCCAAACTAAAGTGTCTACCTCATTGATCTAGAGCTACTAGTCTTGATATAATGGTAGCGACAATTAGCCTGAAAGTCGACACCTGACCTCTGTAGTAGTCCAAGTCGATCTGGCCCTTGAACAGTGCAAGCTCCTTGACCTCCATAACCTCAAAGCATGTGTCAAAGCCAACATCTACATCATAAATCATATGGTCACTATAAATTGACAACTGCAAGATGTGCCAGACGTCCTCCAAAGTAACGATCACCTCGCCAATGGGAATATGAAATGATGAGGTCTCATTGTGCCACCTCTCTATCAATGCAGTCATCATCACTAGATGGGTCTAGACAATAGGCGCATAGGCAACGTACCATAGGTTGATCTCGCCCAAGTTCTCCTTTCATAACTCTGATAGATCGCTTAATCTACGCAAGACTAAGGGTTGATGCTCGCGTGAATGCACAGGCTGGATCACCTCCTACACCCATAAAGCCATCATGTCAAAATTCGTAAAAAACATTTTGACCCCGTTTGAAGTTTTTGACCTTGAAACCATGAATGTGTCGTAGTTTGCAAAGGCATCGCTATTTGTCAAATTCCAAACAGCGACACTGGAGTCTTTGAAAATTCCAAATCAGCCTTAGGGTCACCATGAACATAGGTGTTGCCATTTGACTCTTGAACCCTAATCCTAAATTAAGCTAAGCATCGCCATTCACAAAGGTGGTGCAATTTGGAGTTTGGAACCCTAATCCCAAATCATGATCGGTGTTGCTATTTACACAAGCGACGCTGTTTAAGCTTCAGCGTCACCAATTTTACACTTGGAGCATCGCTATATAGGGACATTGAGGACTCTAACACTTTGAAGCGTAATAAATGCACTTAAAAATCAAATTTCAAAGTCGGGTTTGGGTCACATACCGGTGGTCCTGCGCCTAGAGGTCTCTGGTACACACATACTCGCTCAGAAATGTGTTAAGGAAGCTCACGTTGCGCCATTCTACAAGAGGGTCAGAGCTCAAAAATCTAGAAATCTCAAAGTGTGAATGCAAAAATGAATGGAAAGTGACCCCTCCAAGCCTATTTAACCATGAAAATTAGGGTTTTTTCCCTAATTTAGCCGTCAAGCTAGGGTTTTGCTCCCCTAGCACCGTTTTTTCCCAACCGAAGCTCATTTCACATCTTTTTTTCGTTTTTTGGCATATTTTCAGCATCCTGGTGCCTTTTTGGACCCGTTGCATAACTTATCTTTTTTTTGAGACATCACCCAAAAAATTCAAATTTTCGTCTGATCTCTCGAGGGGGCAGTATACCAGTGTAATTCTTCTCGCTAGGACAGCAATGGGGCATCCAAAAAAAATAGAATTTTCTTGAATTTTGACATCGACAAGATTATTCTTTGAACCAATGCAGCAGGTCCATTGCTTCAAAGAGGGGCAAAATGTAGACATGTAAATTATCCTGATTGATATCATTCACTCGATTTTGATTCACTGATTTTAATTCTTCCTTAATCACATCCACACTAACCAATTAATTGAATAATCTTTATTTAATTAATTTAATTTCCTCCTTAATCGGATAATACACTTTATCTTATTATTTCATCACAATTCCTCTTTGATTAAATAAATCAACTTTATTTAATTAAATCCTATTGTTCTTCATTTAATTAAATAAATCAACTTTATTTAATTAAGTCCTAATGTTCCTCCTTGGATTAAATAAATCAACTTTATTTAATCCCAATGTTCTTCATTTAATTGAATAAATCATTTTATTTAATTAAATTTATCTCCCAACTATCCTCTCATTTGATTTAAATAAATCTAAATATCTAAATCAAATGTCAAATCAAACTAACTTCATCTAAGTTAATTAATCCTAATTAACTCCTAACACTAATCCTCCATTCCTCTAGCTTTTGCAAGTTGTACATGTAAATCAATTTATTTGATTTATTAATTCCTCCTATTTTCATTCAAATGTGGCATATTCTTGGAATATTCCACTTATTTGAATTCTCCCTCCCAAAGGAATTTTGTCCTCCAACTTGGCATTAAAGGATCTTACATGTCCTCTCCTTGAGCCAACTTGGCATTAACTCCACTTGCATGCCCTCTTGCACAAGTCACTTATTCAAATTCAAATTCCACTACATGCATTTAACATGCACATTGTTCAAAATGTGCTCTACTCTTCAACTCTTCTTCATTATAAATAGAGACCTCTATTGATTTAGCATCCACAATCCATGTAAGATCATTATGCTCATTTGAATCCACAATCATTCACAAGTTTATGCAAGTTTATTATAGTCATTTTGAATTCAAAGTATCCATTTTCATCCACATGTCATCCATATTAGCATAAGGTTTCATCATTCATAGCAAGGATATTGAAATTTTGCATCAAGGATCAATCAATAATCATCAAGCTTATCAAGGAATTGGGAAAGGGCTACTTTCCACATCAAAGTAGCACCAATTCCCCTATGGGATGATGGTTTAAGCATTTTGAATAAGATTTCATTAGCTTTTATTTGATATTTCATCTTGTTTTCTTGTTCTTGTGTTTTGAATGAATTTCATGGGGAATGTTTGGTTTGAACTTGTTTAAGGACCAATGTTTGCTTGCTTGTCCATGTTTGAGCAGGTTTAGGGAAATTCTATACTTCTATACATAATTGATTAGGAAAATTTAAGATTCTCAACAACACATACAGTGTAAGCATCATCTCAAGATTATGATTCCCTAGTTGACAAATTAAATGAAGCACCTCAAGGATAATGAGTTGCTTGACAAGGGATTCATTGGTCTGTTAAGTTGTATGTATGCATTTTCTAAATCAATTTATTAAACATAGTAGGATCTATAAAACCACAAGCTTACCACTTATATGCAGGGTTCATGCACCGCCTTACTATGATGAGGGGTATTTGAACTTTTGTACCATCCTTTCAAGTCTAAGGTATTGGAGTTACAACTACACCACAACCTCTTGGACTAGTATAATTAGGAATTCAAAAAAGAAAAGAAGCAAGACTCATGGAAATATTGGAAGGATTCTTGTGTTATTCTTTTTATAGTGTTTTCTCAACCATTTCATTAGATATTTAATCTAGGTATAGAGGAAAAAATATAGCTCGTCAAATACTCAAGAACATAAGCTATAGTACCAAACCATGAGATATTATAACCATACTTGGCACAAGTGGTGCAGGTAAGTCTACTTTTCTTAACATTCTTACAAGTAGAATTAGGTTCAATAAGAAGAAGGGTGGCCACTAGATAGACATATTATGGTAAATGATAAACCAATGAATCTTTCATGGTTTAAAGGATTTCAAGCTATGTAACCACAAGAAGATGACCTGTTGCCACTTTTGATTATGAAAGGAACGTTAATTTTCAAATCAAGTTTTTGGCTACCACATTCATAATCCAAAGAGGAGAAATAAGCCAAGGTTGAATCTCTACTATTTGATATTGGTTTTCTACATGCATTAATACACACATTGGTGATTAAAGCATTAGAGGAGTATCAGGGGGTTATGCGTATGTGGGAAGAGTTTCTATAGGGGTGGATGTTATACATGACCCTGTCGTGTTGTTGTTGGATGAACCCATAGTGCTAAAAATTTTAGTATGGTTGTGGTGCTACATTCCATTGCCAAAAACTCCCACAACCTCTATAAAATCTTCAAAGATAAAGCCAAGGTTGGAGCAATGGTCTGGAACCTCTTTTTCTAATTATCCATCACTAAGTTGCTTGCTATTGCCCAATTTTTCTATCAAGAAGATGGTGACTTCTACAGAATAAAAGGTTATAATTGAAGGGGAATTAATATGAATTTATAGTTCTATAATATAGATTAAGGGTCCTTTTAATACCATTTAGAGTTTGTTCGCCCTTTTTTGTATTGAGATTGATTATTATTTTTTCAAAAGTATTATATTTATTACATTTGTTTGATGGAGATTAAAATTAAATGTTAATTTATTTTTAGATGCATGAGATTAGGGTAAAATATAATATTTTTTAGATCATTATGGTTTATGAAGTACAAATACGTTTGATCTTTGCAATGTCTTCGTCAAGGATTTCGCTTCCATAATAATTTATGATTAGAATAATTCTTCTGTCATTCACATTATTTTTTCTTTTTGATTGAGTAGGAAGTGATTTCATCACTAGTAATTAGATATGACAATATTTGTGATGCATCAAAATATATAATTTGTTTTTATATACTTTCTTTGTTATACTTATTTATTATTTTGTTTAGATTTGCTCGAATTGTGTTTGAACTACCTTCTTATTTGTTAGTGTTTTTTTTTAGGAAAGAAAATATCTTTAACATAAATTAACTTATAATAATCAACTTTGAATTAACTTATTACAATAATGAACCTATTTTTTATAAATTATTAAAACCCTAATTATTTAACTTATAATAAACCTTAATATTATTATTATCATAATTAATTGTAATGATAATTAGGATTGTAATAATAAGTTTTTGATTAGAGGTAAAATAGGTTTTGAAGATGCCTCAATTTTTTTTATAGAGGATTCCAACGA
Organism: Sequoia sempervirens; assembly: GCA_007258455.2. Classification (NCBI taxonomy): domain Eukaryota; kingdom Viridiplantae; phylum Streptophyta; class Pinopsida; order Cupressales; family Cupressaceae; genus Sequoia; species Sequoia sempervirens. The sequence goes on along the minus strand of VDFB02000015.1, from coordinate 168,042,359 downwards.
ATCATGAAAAATCAGTTTTGAAGGGGCCTAAAACCCTTACATAGAACGTTGCTTAAAGAAAAACCATAATCAACTAGCAACCAAACAAGAAAAATCACAAGGAAGCTAAACCAGAATAAACCAATTGCTATGAAACTTAGGCAACAACCACACATCAAACCATCTGAAGAAAACCAACACTCTTGAGCTAAGAAAGAGAACCAATGAAATCCTTTCGCATAGTAAAACTTAAATTCACTGCTTTTTGATGTAGATCCTGAAATGAAGGATTTTGGTACCCAAATCCTGCGTTGCTCTTTTAGGGTTTTTCACCCAAAAGGAGAAAGATGGGTCCAAAATGCACAATGTTTCACTCAATATTAATGTAAGGATGGATGGAATATTGATGTGAAGTGTGTATAGATGTGTTTGAATTATTATAGATGCAAATAAATGAATGTAAACTAACCTAATACAAGATGCTAGAAAACATAGTGTTGATTGCAAATATGAACTAGAAACTTAAGCAAATGAAAACAAAAGTTGATGATACTGATCATAATGCACCTGGAGGTAGATTACTATGGTCGGAAGGTTTTGGAATGTTCCAGAAGTCACTGTCAATGGCCACTAGGACTGATTTTCCACAGATGGCGAATCAATCCTGCTTCTAGTGAAAACTTTCAGAAACAGGTTTATGAGTACTAAGAGTTGAATTCTGGGAAAATTAGTTTTCAGGCCTACAAGTGGGACTAATTCGCCATGCATGGAAAATAATTCCTTCTACAGGAATCTGCAAAGTCAAGATTTGATTCTGTAGGTCTAGATCTAAATTTTTGTCTTCTACAAGTGTCCGTTTTGAAAAATTGTCTGATTCGGGCCTGAAAATGACTTTTTGTTGATATTTTGACTTGTTGAATGAGAAGAATACTTGAGAAACCTTGCAACTTGATCTTCAAGGATTTCCAAGCTTCCAAGAGTCCTAAATTTGCATACAAACAAGATAAAAGAGAGATATGTTGAATGTTAGGGCATGGGGATTTGCCTTGGTCAAACCTCGTTTAGGTAATTAAACCAAAATGATGAAAGAAAGTAATGAAACATGAAAAATGGAATTTATTACCTTTCCATGGTGATTTATCTTGAAATTCTGCAACAATACATGAAGATTCAACCCTTGAATGCTTTAGAAAGCTAACTTGATGACTTCTAATGAAGAAACCCTAACTTGCTTGACTTGGATGAGAAGATAGATGAAAAATTAATGATGAGAGATGTAAAAATGAGTTGTTGGGTTTAAATTGAGGATAAAAACACTTATTTATAGACAATTGTGCCTTAGTATCCTGATTATACCTCATCACAGGCTGACATGTAGTGAAATTAAACTTTAAATTTCACTTTTTCCTGCTAAAAGATCAAAATGGGGCCAGATAGGACTCATTCGCCACACATGGAAAATGGGTCCCACCTAGATGGGACTAATTTTCCATGCATGGAGAATGGATCCCACAGGGGCCATTCCAACAACTAAGAAGCTAGGAGATAAGGAAATAAGGTTTAAATTGCAACTTTGTCAGGTATTTGATCAATTAAAGCCTCAGGATGCACAATATGGGTTAATAGGGGTCTATTAGTGATGATGTAAACATCAAATAGGGCTTGGGACACAAAATTCAATGTGAAAATGTGATTAAATACACTTTACAACGCTAAAATGAGGTCCCACATAGCCTTGAAAGGAACAAAAACCAATGTGAATGTGCAAGACACATTACAACACTAGTTTATCATTAAATTTAATTCAAGAACCTTCTAGATTGATGTAATGATGTTATTAAACACATTTTATAATGGTGAATCAGGGAGAAATGGGTCCATTAGGTCTAGAAAAGTGTGAAAGTCCATTACAAGACTTTACAACACCTTTACAAGACGTTAAAAGCATTTTATTCAATTTATAAGGGTCCAAGACCTAATGTGGATGCATAAAATGCCTCACAACACTAGATTAAGGCCTCATTAAGTTCTAATTAATCATGAATTATTCTCATGTCAAGAAAAGGGTCATTTTTTCTACGACACAGATCCAAGGTCCCATCAACAATATTAAACTCCACCTCAATAGGATTAAAGGAAGAAATATGAAATAAGGGCAGCCATAGCCCCCTTGAAACACCTCTTATTTTTCTAACACAAACACTCTCCACCTCAATAGGAGAAGAAATCACTAGAAAAAGAAGCAAAACCCTATCCAATCCAATAATAATAGTCCCCACCTCAATAGGAGAAATACCCACCTCAAAAGGGGACATCAAAAAGAGAGCAAGGGTAAATGGAGTCCCGTCAATACCCACAAGAATATTCTTATTTTATAAGACTAGAGTCAACTGGGACTGCTGACACAAACACACCCATAAGAAGGGTTTCAATTGAAACAACTTATTTTTTTGTATAGACACTCTCCAACTCAATAGGAGAAGACATTAGAAAAAGAAGTAAAACTGTAGCCATTTTGATAATGATAGTCTCCACCTCAATGGGAGAAAATCTCGCCTGAATAGGGGAAACCAAAAACAAAGCCAAGGTATACGAGATCCCATCAAAACCCACAAGAATAATCTTCTCCAAAAGCCCAAAGCCAACAAGGACAACCAACACAGACAAACCCCTATGATGGATTTCAACTTTTACACAACAGTGATGAACAACACCATCCCCAATAGAGGTAACCAAACTCTAGACCTCTTAAGTTAACTTCCACCTATCAATGAATTGAAACAATTGAAAAAAAACCTAAAAATAACTCTTTCACTTCACATTAGTCTCAACACGACTTGGTTGAGATCTAGAGAAGTTGAGGCACCAAAAATGCCTAACCCAAACTCCATAGAGATCCATGCCATCATTATTGGGTCAAAAAATGACAATATCAAGATTGGAGGGTCACCATAGACACTACCACCAAAAATCACCCACGAAGATAAGATTTGTGTGAGAAAACTCAAAATACATATCTAGGCCATTGATTATATAATATAGTAGGCCCCCCCAAGAGACCCAGAAAGAAAACAAAATAACAAACATCAGAGTTGCACCATTCAACGCAACCGCTCCACCATTCAGACTAGAGCTATGGCATAGGAGAGATGCTAGAGTACACAAATTTCCAACAAAATGGCCTCCACCACAAGCACCCAAGTTGTGTAGCCACAAAAGAAACAAGCAATGAAAAATAACCATCTACATCTTCCTCGCCATCGCCTTCAAAGGATTTGAAACTTACTATACTTCTCGCCCATCACCTTTTATTCAAGAATGTACATGTTGACAAAGAAGTAGAAGTGAATTGTAAAATAAGTTAATCCTAATTATTAACTTATTATTATGAACTTGTTGGGAACTCAAACCAATCACTGTGTAGAGGTGGAGGCTGCGTTCATAAGTGTTAGATTTGCAATCAGTAAGGGCTACTCCAAATTATGGGTTGAAGGTGACTCTTTGAACATAATAAATTATATGTGTGGCACTCATCCTCTAAGTTGGAATATCAATCATCTCATTAAGGATACGATAATCATGTTACAATCGTGTGAGGAGACCTGTGTCTCTAAAGTTTACTGAGAAGGAAACTTGTTGGCAAATTTTTTTCCAACGAGGCTATCAGATTAAATGAATTTCGTTTGTGGGAGGAGGGATCAATCCTTCCTGAGAAAGCTAGGAGTTTATTGAGGAATGATGGCGTGGGTTAAGTTGATGCAACATTCATGGTCTAGTACCTTCCTCTATTTCACATGCTTTGAGGGTTTTCTTTTGCTCTCTGGTTTTCAGCTGAGTGTTATTCACAAGGGTTTGGTGTTTTTGGTGTTGCTAGCAATGGGCGGTGATAGGAGCAAAATCGAGCCACATTCCTGTGGGGACATTCAGTGAAAAAAGAAGCTCTAGAATATTCTACGCCATGGAAATTTTACTCCATTCTTGGAGAAGCTGCATGGGCATGACCCCAATGCCTCGACACAATTTGTATCTTTCTGGCATAATTGCAAGCTCAAGGTTAATGGTCTGGAAGTGGAGGTAAATGAGGATTTAATTGCTTCTATTACTGGGATGTCGGCGGTTGGCCATAAGTTCTACGAGGATAAAAAGAGTAATGAGGAGGCGATGGCCTAGCTTTTTAAAGATGATGAGCATAATATATTAGTTAAATTGGAGACCTAGAGCTATGAGAGAAAATCCCTCAAGAGAATTTTGGCAAGCATTGTTGAGGTGCTTATGCATTATGTGACTTTGGAGGGGAGGTTTACAGCTATTCTTGATCACTATTTTACTCTCCTCAACCATTTTAGACATGGTTTATTCATTTTCATTTCCTTTATTTCTATTATCGTCTTTGAAGGTCTCTGTTTATGCTCATCTAAAAAATAGGAGGGCCCCCGTCCTCCACGAAGGGATTATTTTATTGATTATGGAGCATGTTCAGTCTCTTATCCCTACTCCCGCCATCAAGGGAAAGGAGAAGACTTTAAGTGATGTTTCATTGGGCTTATAGTCCTCTTCAGATGAGGAGGAGGATTTGACTTTGGCAGTTGCAGCTACTTCTTTGAAGAAGAGGAAGGTGGGTGGTTCTAAGAGTAACAAGGCAACTAAGCGGCTTGCCCTTTCTGAGAGTGAGGACACGGAAGTGGGCTCAGATGATTCCACTCCCAAAACTGTGGAGGTGGTTGTTGGTAATGATGTTGTTGGTGGTGGCCTTGAGGTGGGGACACAAGATATTGCTACGGGTTTGGTGGACAAGACGTGAAGGTTGTTGAAGCGTATTGTTAACCTGAAGAAGAAGGCCTCAAATGGTCCAACTAAGGACCCCATTGTGTCTAGTGATGGCAAGGATTTTGGTGATAAGACAGTGGCCATTGAGGATTCCCCAATCCAGGATATGCCCAAGATGGAGCAAGACGAGGAGTTAAGGGGTCTGGATGAGGAGGATGTAGAGAAGAAAAAAGCTAAATAGGAGCCTTTGAAGGTAAATCCTCTTTCTGAGGATTTTTCTTACCTTGATGATGACGCTACCTCCATGTATGATTTTCTTGATATGGCTAGGGTTAGGGCCACTGGTACTATAGACACCTAAATTTGGACACTTACATTGGTCCAAATTTATCCCTTTGATTGCGTTAATTAGGTAATATCACTATTATCTAATTAATACCCTTAATTCTGCCAAATCCCTAAGGTATTTAGTTAATAATTAAATACCTTATCTATTTAATCCTCCTTTCATCAAATGAATTCCTCACATGTCACATCACTTTCACTTAATCCTAACCCACCTCCTAATCTCTTCATTGGGGATGTGCACATGCCCAATCCTTGATTAGGATGTGTCACATCCTCCAACTTTTGCAAGTTGGCTTCTAATCCTTTTTAACCACTAATTATCTTCTAATTACTTATCAGTTAAGTCTAATCAATACCTTGGACAATTCTCCCCATCCCCCAATGAATTTTTAATTCTTTTTTGTCTTCCCCATGTGAATTTTTAATTCATTTTTATTCCTCCAAGGAAACTTCTCTTCCCCATGCAAGTTCTAGAACCTTTGACTTGTCACATCAGTCACATGTGGGTAAGTACTTACCTTTTTAAGGACCTTGTTTTATCCAAGGTACTTCTCACCTCTCTTTTTGGGAACCTTGTCTTATCCACCAAATCTCCCAATCATGTGAATTTTAAATTTACTTTTATTCATTCAAGATTCTCATCTTCCCCATATGATCATTAAGAGGTCACATCACCCTTATTCCAAGGTACTTACAAGTACCTTCCCATCACATGTCATCTTCCACCTCATGTGTCCTTGTGACACTTCACCTGCCACATGGCAAGATGTGAGGGCTTATGAGTCCTTAAATCACCATAGCCCCTCATCTTGGCTATGGTGGCATAATCTTGACCGTTTAATTCTCTAGAGAATTTAAATTCTTCTATAAATACCCCCTCTCCTAATGCATTTAGAGTACTTAGTCATTTTTGTACCCACAGGCTCTCAAATTGTCAAGCCATTTCAAGCATTATCCTTTGCATTAGCATCCAAGTTTAAGTGCACTTTTTCATTGTAGCTTCATCAAGTTTCTATTATCTTGCATCCACATTGTTCATCTTGCACCCATCTTCATTACACAACCATCCAAGGAGCACACATCTTCAACAATATCAAGGGCCAACCAAGGAGTTACACAAAAGGTATAATCTTTGTCTTGTTTTTATCTTTTCTTTTGTGTTTTCTTCCTTAGGCTAATCATTTGAGGTGATCTTGTGTTTTACTTTGCATTCTAGTTTAATTAGTTTGCACAGTTAGATTAGGATAAAAACACTAGGTTCACAGGTATGTTTAAATTAGCTAAGTGGACTATGCAGGAGTTTAATAAGATTAATATTAAAATTAGAGGTCTGAAGGAGAATCTGAAGAATGTTCTAAAGGGTTCAGTTCTAGACATTCTTATTGACAAGAATAGTGGACCTTGAAGGTTCCTATCATGACTTCAAATCTCTGTGTGAGGAAAGGTTGGTTGCTCTGGAAGCTAAGGTTCTGTGTACGAATGTTGATATTAAAAAACTATTGCAGGCATGTCATATCTCTATGAAGAACAATGCAGACTCCTTGGAAGTCCTTTTCAGAAAGATTAGTGAGCTCAGGGAGGATCAGGTTTACTTCTTTGAGCTTATGGAGAAAGAGCACGTGGCTAAGGGAAAAGGTAAAAAAGTTGCTAAGGATGATGACAAAGGACTTGTTGTTAGAGGGTCGGCTAATTGGAAGAGATCCTTTGCTGCTGAGAAGAAGGAGCTGCTGGATATGATCGAAAGACATAGGAACCAACAGATTGAGGTGGCTAACACCCTGAGTAGCTTGGACTAGTGTTTGGTCTTCTTCTTTGTTGCTTTTTGTTTCCTACTGGGTGTAGGTTTCTTTTCGGTTGGTTTGTTGGCTTGTGGCTGATAGGTGTTGTTGGTAGTTAATTGCTATATTTTTGTCTAGCACCCCTTTTGTACTATTTTTTGGTTGTTGGGTTGTTGTTGGTGGCCTTTAGAAAATCCTTTCTAGCAGCATTTTATGTATTTTGTTGTAAAGGGTTTCGAGTCCCTTCAAAACCTGCTTTTCCCATATAATCAAAACTTATTATTATGAACTTTAATTATTATTATAGATAATTATAATAATTATTAAATATTAATAATAAATTTAATAATTAGGATTATAGTTCATAAGTTTATAATAATAATTAACTTTAATAAACTATTATTATAATAAGTTAATATAGTATATTAATAATTAATAACTTAATATAAAATTAAGTTAATAATATTAATTATTTTATTATATACATTATTTATAAAAAAATATTATTAATAATATCCCTAATAAGTTAACCTTATTATTACTAATTATAATAATAATAAAGTTAATTTATTAATAACAATTAATAATAGTTATAATAATAGTTAATAATAAACTTAATTAACTTATAATTTTGGTTAAAACATTAATAATAAATTTAATTTATTATAATAATAATTAACTATAAATAACTATAGTTAGGATTAAGTTTAACTTATTATTATAATTAACTATAATAATGATTTATTATAATTATTAAGTTATACTTAATTCATGATAATTAACTATTAAAAGTTATTATTAGGTTTTTATCTATAATCTCAATAGTAATTAATTATAATTAACATCTATTATTCAAATTTAACTATAACTCTAAACCTTATTATAATTAGGATTAGGGTTAGGGTTGGGTGTAGGTTTAGGATAAGGATCAGGATTAGAATTAGAATTAGGGTTAACTTTGAGTTATGATTAGGATTAGGTTTATGGTAATATTTATAGCCCTAACCCTAATTCTAACCCTAAAATTTAAATCTATAGTAACCTAAAACCCTAACTATTAAAATTAGGCTTAGATGAAAGGTTATGGTTAGAATTAGGTCTAGGGTTAAAGTTAGAATGAGGCTTAGTGTTAGGACTATGGTTACTATTAGGGTTATGGTTATGATTAGAATTAGGGTTAGGATTATAATTAGAATTAGCATAGACTCAAGGTTAGAACTAGGGTTATTATTATTATTAATATTATTATTAAGGCTGGAACTAGGGTTAGGGTTCAATTACGGTTAGGTTTAGGGTTAGGTTAGGGTTACAGTTTAATTGAGGTTAGTATTTCATTAGGGTTAGAATTCATTTAGCATTCAATTAGGATTAGGGTTTAATTAGAGCTAGGGTTAGGATTAGAGTTCATTTAGTGATAGAGTTAGGGTTAGAATTCAGGTTCAATTATGTTAGGGTTTAAATAAGATTATGATTAGGATTACGGTTGGGGTTAAAGTTCACATAGGGTTAAGTTTAGGGTTAGTGTTCAATTTAGGTTATGATTTAATAAGGGTTAAGGTTAGGGTTTAATTAAATTTTGGGTTATGGTTCAATTAGGGTTAGGGTTATGGTTCAATTATGGTTAGGTTTTGATTACCGGTTGGGGTTTAATTAGATTCAGGGTTAGGTTTAGAGTTTAATTATGGTTAGAGTTAAGGTTAATATTAGGGTTTAATTACATTAGGATTAGGGTTAGGGTTTTATTAGGATTAAGATTCAATTAGGGCTAAGGTTCAGTTAGGGTTAGGGTTAGGGTTAGGGTTCAATTAGGGTTATAGGAAAAATCTTTAAGTTAAGGTTAGGGTTGAATTATGATTAGGGTTCAAATAGGATTATGGTTAGGGTTTAATCAGGGTTAAGTTTGAATTTTAATTAGGTTTAGGGTTAAGGTTAGGTTAGGGTTAGGGTTGAATTAGGGTAAGGTTCAATTAAGGTTAAGGTAAGGGTTTAATTAAGATTATAGTTAGCATTAGGGATTCCATTAGAATTATGGTTAGTGTTAGAAATGTGATTTCAAATAGGGCTAGAATTATGGTTTAGGTTATAATTAGAATTAAGGTTAGGGTTGGGTCAGGGTTAGTTTTAGGGTTATGATTAGGGTTTGATTAGGGTTATGGTTCAAGTTCATTTAGGGGGTTAATGCTAGGTTAGGGTTAGGATTTAATTAGGCTTCAATAACGGTCAAGATTAAAACTTAATTAGGGTGAGGGCTAGGGTTAAATTAAGGTTAGGGATCTACAATAAATCTTGGGGTTAGGGTTTAGGTTCACTGAGGGTTAGGGTTCAATTATGGGTTCAAGTTCAATTTGAATTTAGATTCAACTAGGGTTATGGTTAAGGTCTAGGATAAATCTTGGGGTTAGCCTAAGGATTAGGGTTGAGTTAGGGTTAGGGTTCAATTATGATTAGAGTCAAGGTCATGTTCAATTAGGGTTAGGGCTCAATTACAAGTCAATTAGGGTTAGGTTTAAGGTTCAATTAAGGTTAGGGTTAGTCTTCAAGCTCAAGTAGGGTTAGGTTTTAATTAATATTCATTTAGGTTATTGTTAGGGTTCAATTAGGGTTCAAGTTCAATTAGGTTTAGGGTTTAATTAAGGTTAGAATTTAATTAGGTTTAGGATTATATTTTAATTATGGTAAGGGTTAAGGTTAGGGTTAAGGTTCAATCAAATTGTTGGTATGTGTAGTCTAATCATGATTTAAGTTAATATTTTGACCACTTTACTAGGTATGATTTCCCCCAAAATAATTAACGGGGGTGTGCAAGGGGTAGAGCCCCTCCTGCAAGGTCTTATTAGCCAATTTTAATAAAGAAAATTCACTAATTTTTTTATTTTGAGATTAGTTTTATAACTGCCCACAACTAAATAGTTATCCTATTGTAGATCAAAGTTCAATAGTTGTGTGAAAAATAATGTTACACGTAACAAGTAGTATGTAGTGTGATGTTGGATAGTCACATAGACAAAATTTTGGAACTCGTGGTTTTGTGTTGGAAGAACGCAATAAACTGCATGTATAGTGAAGTATATATAAATTTTGAAGAGATACACAACAATGGTATTTTTTTCAAAAATGCAATTTGATTTCACTAGAACTTTTAATAAATTGAAATTGTTGTTTTGTGGATATAGCCCAAATAGTGAACCACGTTAATATTTTTGTTTGTTCCTTTGTGAATTTCATTCTCTTTGTGAATTATTTTATATCTACATTGCTTTAATTCATTTTATTTATTTATTTGGACAATCCTGCTTGAAATGCCAACAAAACTTGGGGTTAGGGTTAATTTTGGGGTACAGATAGGATTAGGGTTAGGTTTTAATTATGGTTAGGGTAAACATTCAAAATATTTTACAATTATTCTAACACTAACACTAATTTTAACCCTAAGCCTGATTCTAAAGCTAACACTAATTTTAATTGTAACTCTAACCCTAACCCTATTTCTAGCCATACCCTAACCCTATTTCTATCCCTAACCCCAACTCTAAAGTAAACCTAACACTAATACTAATTATAACTCTAACCCTAAAACTGACACAAAATTTAACTCTAATTCTAACCCTAACCCTAATTCTAATTCTAATTCTAATCCTAACCTTGAATCTAATTCTAAAACTAACACTAATTCTAATTGTAACCCTAATCCCAACCCTATTTATAACCCTAACCCCAACCCTAAAACCAACGTTAATTCTAACTCTAACTCTAACTCTAACCATTCTAACCCTAAATTTAACTCTAACCCTAACCCCGACACTAACACTATTTCTAACCCAACCCTAACTCTAAATCTATCTCTAACCCTAACCCAACTTCTAAAACTAACACTAATTATAATGTAACCTTGACTGTAACCCTCTAAACCTAACTCATAAAATAATTATAACTTTATCCCTAACCCTAACCCTAATTATAAAACTAACATCAAAGCTAATTTTAACCCTAACCCCAACCCTAACTTAAATTCTATCTCTAACCCTAACCCTAACCCTAACCCTAATTTTATCTCTAGCCCTCAACCTCACCCTCACCCTCACCCTCACCCTCACCCTCACCCTCACCCTCACCCTCACCCTCACACTCACCCTAACATTAATCTTAACCCTAACCCTAACACTAACCCTAACCCTAACCCTAACCCTAACCTTAACCATAATCCTATCAATAACCCCAACCCCAACCCTAATTTTATCTCTAATCATAACTCTTAATGCTAACCCTACCTTGTATTCTATCTCTAGTTCACTAACCTCACCCTAAACCTAATCTTAACCCTAACCCTAACCTTATCCTCAACCCTCACTTTAATTAAAACTTTACTTCCCTAACTCATATTCTATCTCTAACCCTAACCCTAACCCTAATATTATCCCTAACTTTAATCTTATCCCCAACCCAAACTCTAATTCTAACCCTAACCCTGGCCTTATTTTTATCTCTAACCCTAACCCTAAACTTAACCATAACCCATTCACTAACCCTAATTTTATCTTTGATCCTAACTCTAACCCTAACCTTAACCCTAACCCAAACTCTATCTATAACTCTAATCATAACCCTAACTTCATCCTCAAATAAAATTCTTATTCTAACCTTAAACCTAGCCCTATTTCTATCTCTAACCCTAACCCTAACCCTAACTCAAACCTTAACACTAACCCTAACCATAACCCTATTTATAACCTTAATTCTATCTCTAACCCTATCTCTAATTCTAATTCTATCTCTAACCTTAACCCTATTCGTAACCCTAAACCTAAACCTAAACATATCCCTATTTTTGTCTCTAACTCTAACCCCAATGCTATTTACAACTCTAACTCTATTTCTAATCATAACCCTAACCTTAAACCTAACTTTATCCATAACCCTAACTATAATTTAACCTTAACCCTTATTTTATCTCTAACCTTAACCCTAACCCTAACCATAACCCCAACTCTTAACACTAATGTTAACCCTAATTCTATCTCTAACTCTAACCCTAACCTTAATTTTATCTCGAACCCTAACTCTAAGCCTAACTATAACCCCAACTCTAACACTAACACTAACACTAACACTAACACTAACACTAACACTAACACTAACACTAACACTAACCCTAATTCTATCTCCAACCCTAACCCTAAACCTAACCTAACCCCAACACTAGCCCTAATCCTCTTATATATAATAGTTTGAGATATATCCTTTCTTGAGGCACCTATTGCACTTTTATGTGAGGAATTGATTAAAAAACTAGGCACCTCAATAAGGATATTTCTTGATGTATTTTATATATATTATTAAATATATATGCTAGTAGAGTACTTAGTCGCCTTGATTAAGGTTTAGAAGTATTTCTTATTAAATTATATCAAGCTATCAACATTTCCTCTTAAGTAAAAATCCCTTTAAGTTTTCAACAAAAATATAATTAAAATTAATAATTTATTTATCTTTATAAATGTGAGACTAATGTTAGTTATCTAAAGAATATTTCTCGTTCCTCCAATTTAATATCGAAATGATTCATTATTACTCCTTGGTGATTTATAAGGATGATGTCACATGTGTCATTGTTGTAGTTATGTCAGGTGATATATGTAGTAGTTCAAAACTAACAACATTACCCATAAACATGAACTAGAGACATCATAAATATCGAACATTGCAAATGAATTGATTTCAATCTTGTTTAATGTTTACTAACCATGAATATAAAATTAATGTCAATTATTTTTCAAAATTAAAATTTAAAATTAATGCTAATTAATTTTACAAAATAAATTAAAATTGTAGATTCAACTAAAACTTGTAATAAACATTGATGTCTAGATGAGTGTATTTGGTGGTTGATTGGATGGTGTTGTTGGTCTCTTATTGGGCTACACTGGCTAGGGCTCGTCAACACTAGCCATGAGCCTGCTCTTTCTTTTGGTTCGTGATCTCTTATGCAACACAGGTGGTGTGTTATTTTTTTGTGGGGTGTAAGGGGTTTGTATGGGGGGTGTGGTTCGAGCAAGGCTATTATTTTTTCTTTTTGTAGCAGGGGTTTGTGTGGGGCTTTTCTGAGGTAGGGTGCTACTATTGCATTAGTCATGGTATGGTTGTAGGTGGTGTCTTGGCAAATAAGAAGAATTTGTCTTTTAGTGAGGCTATTTTGGGGTTTGATTCTCCCCCATCCACCGATGCTAAGACAGTCAAGTATCTTAAAAACTCTATGAATGGCCAAGGCTCATCCTAGATGGGGAGCTAGCATTTCCAAAATGTGAATGGGTACCTAGAAAGGAGTATTTATCGGTCAGCCTTGGTGATTCAGAACAACTCAGTAGTGAAGGATGTAAGCTACCTATGTAATCATGCCCTTATTTGCAAGATTATGGGGACTTGAGTCTCACTCACGTTCTTGGATTCATGGTCTCTCTTTACGTGGAAAGTTGAGGGGGATATGGAGGTGATGTTGGCTACAACTAATTATTTCATTGTGGTATTCTCCTTCCTGGTGGATCACAATAAGACCTATGGGGGGCCTATTTTTACAACCAAGTGGGTTTATTTCTCATCAAAGATTTATGTGTGGGTTCGACTCCCGTGGTTGATGCTAGAGTTTTACATAAATGATATCCTACATATGATTGCTTTGTTTCTAAGTAAACTGGTAGGCCTATTGCAACATATCATAGAATAAGAAGGTAATTTCCTACGTCCATATTTGTATTGATATTGATTTAAATAATCCACTCTTGAATTCTTTGGAAATTTAGGTTGGAGATATTGTATGGATTCAATAGCTGGATTATGAGGCTCTTCCATTTTGATGTTAGATTTGTCATGAGTATGGGCTCTTGTAGATGAAATTCCCTAAGGTTAAACCCTTGGGGAAGACTACCAATAGTGCTTCAACCAAGGCTCCATCCCGAGCTGAGAAGATGAAAGATAAAGGTAAATTAACGGTGTGAAGAGGAGCACCAAATAAAGAGGGCTTTATTCCTATAAATTCCCATAACAAAGGTAGGGGCCTAAAGCAATTTCTTAAGGATAGGCAGGAAGATGAGACCTTCAATCGCTTTGAGGCCCTAGAAGAACTATATTTGTTGGAGGAGGGACCAGGAAGCATGCTCCATGTGGCACTTCTTTTGGATGAAGAGAATTTGGCTGCAAAGGTGGATGCTAACCTGTACAGTAAAGTGGCTGAGTCTTTTGAGTTTCAAATGGCTACATATCAAGCATAGATTGCTCCTAGTGAGTTGGGGCTAGCCGAGGGTCTTGAATTGGTAGCAGTTTCATCCTTGTAGACTAATGATTTAAGGTCGGATGGGGAGGCTTCTGCCCTTGGGAAAGGTAGTAAAGTTTTTCCTTCACTAGGTTTGTAGTAGAAGCCCTTAAAAAAGGGATTTTTAGAGAAGGCCCCCAAAGAGGGGAGGAAAAAGATCAAGACAAAATGAAGCTAATGGGGGAGAATTTAGTGTAGTTGGGTCAATTAAGCCTATTGAATCCCATTTTGCTAACCTTCAAAAATTATAGTTCTTTCTTGGAATGTAAGGAGTTTGAACAACATCCCTAGACAAAAGGTTGTTCAAGAGTTAATCAGAGTGCATTCTCCTAATTTTTTATTTAATCAAGAATCTAAGGTGTTTGTTGACGAAATGTCTAGTATTGCTTCTAAGTTGTGGAGAAGAGGTCAGTGTCAGTGTATTAGTGCACAAGGTACAGCTAGAGGGGTGGTTTGCCTTTGGGATCCACATAAGGTGTCACCTCTTTGGTGGGTTACTAGTAGACACTCTATGTCAATGACTGCTTCCAGTTTTGATTTTAGGGAGGTAGTTATGCTTACCAATGTCTATGCTCTGACTGAATTACCTAGAAAAAACCACTCTCTGGTCACATTCAACAAGTGAGATATTTAGCCTCTCTATTTCCCTAGATTGTGATGGGAGACTTTAATGCTATGCTCAATTTGGAAGAAAAGAAAGGGGGAGTGGCTAGGATAGAGGCCTCTTTTTTTCTTTTTAAGGATAACATTCGATTGTTGAATTTGGTTGACATCAAACCAAGAAATGGGTTGTTTACTTGGAGCAATAGGAGATGTGGGGTGCAGTCTATATCAGAAAGACTATGGGTTCTTGGTGTCAAATTTTTGGATTAGTAATAGACAATTGAGTAGCTCAAATATTTTGGATTGGCGATGCTCTGACCATTGGCCTATCAAATTTTCAACATTTGTGATGGGAGTCCATAAGAACCCATCCTTCAATTTTTAATTAATGTGGTTGCGATAGTCGTCTTTGTTGAATTTGGTGAGGGACTAGTGTTGGAGAGGCATGCTTGTACATGGAACTGCTATGCATTCCTTTGTGAAGCTCCATCTTAAGAAATGGAATAGGTAGTACCTTGGGAACATTTCTCAAGTGAAGTATTTAGCTTGGAATTGCTTAGATGCAATCACTAGGAAAATTCAGGATCATGATCTTTCAAAAGGAACCCTTAGATAAGAAGGTGAGGCTTTGAAGGAATTAGAGGAATGGGAGCTACATGAGGAAATCTATTGGAAGCAGAAGTCTAAGATTATTTAGCTATAGGTGGGGGATAGGAACATTTCTTTATTTTTAACTTAGTTAACAATAGAAGGCATGGGCATTTATTATATTCTTTGGTGACTTCTCGAGGGAGTCGAATTTCTTCCTTTCATGATATTTCAAAGGAGGCTATCCAATATTTTTCCTCTTTTCAAGGAGGATTCCCCTCTTGCTTTAGAGGAGGATAATCTTATTCTAAGTTTCATTCCCACTTTGGTTTCTAACAAGATGAATGAGAGTCTTTGTAGATCCATAATTCTTGAGGAGCTAGAGGAGATAGTGTTCTAGATGAGGAAAGGGAAGACCCTTGAACTAGATAGATTTTCCATATAATTCTTTCAAGAATTTTGGGAGATTGTCAAATATGATCTATTGACAGTTGTGCAAGAATTTCAAGTAAATAAATAGATGTTACGTGCTCTGAATTCTAATTTTTTGGTGCTTATTCCCAAGTGTAAAGGAGCTAATTCTTTTGATCTATTTAGACCAATTTCTCTATACAATGAGGCTTATAAAATCATCTCCAAGATAATTGTGGAGAGACTCAAGCCTTGGATTAATAGAGTTATTTTGGAGTAGGGGGTTTGTGTTAGGTAGGAAAATTTTAGATGAGATTGTTATAGTTGTTGAGGTCATTCATTCAATGGAAATCTCTAAGGGAAAGGCTATGTTCATGAAACTAGACATGGCTAAAGCCTACGATCGTGTGAGATGGTATTTTTTTGGGAAAAGTGCTAAGAGATTTTGGGTTTGGTGATGAATGGATTGCATGGGTAATGAGTTGTATTTCTTCAACTTTGTACTCAATTCTTATCAATAGTGAGCTTACTGATTTGTTTGGGGCTTCTCAGGGTCTTTGACAAGGGGACCCCTTGTCACCCTATCTCTTCATAATATTGGTCGAGGGTTTGGGAAGGCTTATAAAGGAGCATGTGCAACAAGGGCTTATCCAAGGGTGGATTTGGGGATCTAGTCTTTTGGCTTAGTCTTACTTATAATTTGTGGATGATACTGCTTTTTTCAGAGTAGCCAAGATCAGGGAAGCTAGTAACTTCAGGCGAGTCTTGGATATTTACTTTGCTACCTTAGGTCAAAGAATAAATGAAGCTAAGTCTTCCATTTATTTTTTCAACACTTCTCCTTTCATTCAATCGAGAATTGCTCAAATTCTCAGATTTCAAATTGGCTACCTTTCCCTGGTCTACTTGGGTATTCCTATCTCAGTGGTCCCTTTACCTAGAGAGATCTAGAAAAATGTGTTAGATAAGTTTCAGAGTAAAGTTAGTCAGTGGACAGTTAGGTGGATTTCATTTGCAAGCAGAGTTTTATTATTGAAATCGGTGGTCCAATATTTACCTATATATAGATGTATGGTTCAAGTGGCTCTTATAAGTTTTATCAAGGAGTTGGATGCTCTTTCTAGGCAATTTTTATGGGCAAGGAATTTGGACTCTTTAAAGTGGGCTTTGGTTAAGTGGGAGGATATATGTACACCAAAGCATAAGGGGGCCTTGGACTACGTCAAGCTGTTCTTACAGGCCAAGCCTTTGCTGACAATATTTACTAAAGGTGATGCACTCATCAAGACCAAGCTTGGGCTAAGATCCTTTCATGTAAGTATTTGAGAGGTGTGGGGAGTGTTGATGTTCCTAGGTTTGGCTTGGAGGAAGGGGATCTATGGTCTAGGATACTCTCAAGCGAGGGGATAATCTTATCAAGTAGGGTGTGTTCTAGATTTATAGGGGCTCTAGGGCTTTATTCTATTTTTACTCTTGGGATGGCCATCCCTTGATTCTATTTATGTATATGTAACTTTCTGGAGGCTAGATGCTGACAACATGGTATTTCCTTGAACCCCAAAAAGTAAATTTTTGGGGTTACAAAAGGAAAAATTCTTGGTCACGTAGTGTCCATAGAGGGAATCAAGATTGATTAAAAAAGTGTCAACAGTATCAAATCACTTACCCTACCATCAAGCAAGAAGGTTGTTCATTCATTCTTTGGAAGGTAAACTTTCTGTGAAGGTTCCTTCTAGACTTTGCAAAAAAGACTCGTCATATTTAAAATATGATGAAAGGTAATACAAATTTTCATTGGATGTCAGAAGGGAAAGTTGCATTCGATGACATCAAGGAGGAAATTTCTTATGTGCCCATGTTAGTCTGCCCTAACTACACCAAAGAATTCATCATGTACAGTTATGCTTTTGAGCATACACTTTCAATGATTCTGGTGCAAGAGAATAGTGAGGGTTTTGAATCTCCAATCGCATTCATGAGTTGCACTTTAAAGAATTATGAATTGAAATACTCCTAGATGGAAAATCATGCTTTTTTTATGGTCAAAGCTATTAAAAAATTTTGGTTCTACATTCTTAATAGCCATATGAAAGTTCTAGTCCCAGATTCAACTATTAAGTCCATCTTAACACAATAGGAATTTGGAACAAAAAGAGGCAATTGGATTGGAAAGATTCAAGAATATGACATGGAAATAAAACCTACCAAGTTGATACATGGGCATGGACTATGTCATATTATCACCAAAAATAATCCAGATGAAGAAATTTCAAAAGATAAAGAAGTTTCAGAAAATGAAGAGGTAGATTCAAGTGAACTTCCAATGGTGTTGTTCGTCGGCACCACCAATGAATGGTATTCCAACATTTCCCATTTCCTCACATATGGGGAATTTCCTGATCATTTTAACTCAAAGGAAAAAGGAACCATCAAGCTAAAATCAACAAACTTCGTCTTATGGGACAATGGCCTATACAAGCGTGCAATGGATGGGACTTTTCAGCAATGTGTTGATAAAGAACAACAACAAAGATTGTTGAAGTCATACCATGACTTGGCATGTGGAGGACACTTCTCTATGCCAGTAACCGCTCAAAAAATCCTGAGAGTTAAGTACTATTGGCTCACACTCTTTCAATATGCATACTCATGGGTACGTAAGTGCGAGCTATGTCAATAGTTTGTTGGTAAGCCTAAGTTGGCTTCTTTGTCATTGAAACTCGTTATTGAGGAACCTTTCCAACAGTGGGGAATTGACTTCATTGGTGCAGTTAATCCATCATCAAGTGTAGGACACACCTATGTCCTAACTGCGACTGATTATTTCACCAAGTGGGTGGAAGCAATTCCTACTAAGCATGCTACTTATGAAGTGGTGTGTAGTTTCTTAAAAGAAAACATCATTTCCAGGTTCGACGTGCCGAACAAAATTGTTGTTGATAGTGCTTCTGCCTTCCTATCAAATGAGATCACTGAGTTTTGTTTTGAACATGACATAACTTTTTCACATTCTTTCGACTATTACCCACAAGGTAATGGCCAGACCAAATCAAGCAACAAAAATCTGGTGACTATCATTCACAAACTGGTGGATGAGAATCAACGTTTGTGGCACAAAGCTTTGTATGATGCTTTGTGGGTAGACATGATAACTCTGAAGCAGGCGATCGGTATGTCTTCCTTTCAACTCTTGTATGGTTTGAATGTCGAGATTCCTATTACCTTGGAACTTCCAACCCTCAAATTGGCTAAGGCCATTAAGGATGAGACTTTTAATAACTTTGTTGATAAGTGCATTATGTATCTCTCCGAATTGGAAGAGAATTGAGTTTAGGTGCCTAACTGCATCATAGAACATCAAGACCAAGTCAAGAAGCTTTTCGACAAGAAGGCCAAGTCTCGAGATTTTCAAATTGGTGATCTTGTTCTCCTGTGGGACAAGTGAAGAGAATCAAAGGGTATGCACAAAAAGTTTGATTCATTATGGATAAGACCTTTCAAGGTTCATCAGTTACATGGTGAAAATAGTTTCCTATTGTCATATGAATATGGATCACCATTTTCCCTTCCTCACAGTGGGCAACATCTCAAGCACTTTACACAGTAAAGTGACAGGCGTTCAAATGTAAATATTTTTACTTTTAGTCCTTGTGTCTTTTTGTTTTAAGTCTTTTTATCATCGTCACCTGACTCCAATCCCAATGGATGGATAAAGGCACTTGAATTCTAGAGTTCTTATCCATTCATTTGTTTCAAAGAACAATTGAAGGAAGATCCCCAACAAGAGCTAGCTATTATCATGGAATCTAGTAGTGCTCAATCCACAGATAACCCCCTTTCGAATTTTTTTTGTTTCATAGGTTTGTGATGTTCAAGCACGCAAAACAAGGTGATTTTCAATCCACCTTGAATTGTGTTCCCAAGCCTCAAATAATACATTTGAGCATTCATCTATGTTCATCTATCGAAGACCTTTGAAACAAATATCTTCGTGAACTCTCAATGTTTAGACTTAGTCAAAATTATGAAAAGTGTAGGAGTTCTAAAAAATAACGCTCCTACATGATGTAAAAAAATTCTAAGTGTTGAGTGCACAAGCGCTAAAAATCAATGCTTGTGCATTTTTAAGTCAAGTCAGCTTTTGGTGCACAAGTGCTGATTTTTAGCGCTTGTGCACATTTTCTCTATACTTAGCCATTTTGAGGCTTGGGCAGTGATTTTTCAATGAAGTGCACTTTTCCCAGTTTTTGTCACTTAACACGCCTTAATTAAATACACGACTTGTGTTCATTTATTATACTTGAAAATCACTTAAATTTGATTTTAAAGTTAACCTCACTTCATTCCAATCACCATTCACTCACTCTTCATTGAGCTGGGTGACCATCTATCCTTCTGCAAACTCATGATTTTGGAGATCTCTCATTGATTCGAGTTAAGGATTTCAAGTTATTCCAGGTATGTCATTTTTATTTCTCCCCATTGTTTTCCTCTTTCCATTCATTTTCAGAGGGCTTTGTAAATTTCATTTCGATCTTGTCTATAGATGTTTGTGTTTAAATTAGATTTCTTTGTGAATCATTTTCTTTATCCTATCCCTATGTCGCGCCCTAGTTTTTCATTATTTCCCAATGCATTTTAGTCTTCATTTGTGCCCTCTTCTAAGTCATGCCTTCTTCTTGCATTTTGTTTGGGTTTTGATTTGTTTTTTATGCGCACCCTAGGTTGTCTTTTGCCTTGGATTTCAAGTTTTCTTCTCTTTCTCACTCGATGTCTTGTGTCTACAATTTTGATTTTTCCATCATATGATGAAGTGGCATGAACTTGAGTGACAAGCGTTTCAAGAGTTCATATCATCGTCTTCTAAGATTTGCATACAATTCCCAAGCGGTGTTTTTAAGCACCATTACACCAAAGTTTTTAACACCAACTCCAAGTGTAGGAGCGGTGAAAATCACCACTCCTACATGGAGTAACCTTCCCTCCTAATGCTCAAGCATTGAAGAAACCCACCATTACACTTCACAAATTTCTCTAAGTGTAAGACTAAGTGTCAAGGCCTTGTTTTTCAGCGCCTTGACAAATTTTCCAAACTTTCATGTTAGACATGTAAGGGCACTGATTTTCAGTGCCCTTACACCTGAGATCACCTCTCTAAGTGTAGGAGCATTGATTTTCAGCGCCCCTACACTTTTGGCAATTTCTTCAAAATTGTTCCATTTTTGCTTTGGACCTCGTTTCTTTGCTCTCGCATCATTTTTCGTGCCTCGTTGCGTGTTTCACACTTTCTCAACATTGTTGCTTGCATCACACTTCCCAATGCTTCTTTTTTGTCCAACATTTGTTGATTCACCATATTTGCAGTTTCTCTTTAGATCTCGTCAAGGGATCCTCAAGGTGACATCTTTTGATCCAATTGCTCCTAAATGATAGTGAAGAAGCCTCCATCATCTTCTAAGGCTAAGGAAAAAATGAAATACAAGTACCAAGGTGTCTATCTGCCTACAGTGGTGATTTCAAAGGTGGAAGAAATAAAGGACACCGAGGTTGGTCATCAAGACCTTATTGATTTTGTAAAAAGGATTGAGCAAAAGCCTTTTGAAGACTCCCTGAGAGCCATTGTACACAACAATCTATATCTGGTGTCCAGGTACCCAACTTCTGCACATAATATAGAGTTCATCCTCCAAGTTGCATCCCATTATATTAGGGAAAGCAGAAGTGTGATAGATTCCTCTGGACAAGAGATGATTAGGCTTGACCCTGATTTCTTTGAAATTATTTTTCAGAATCCCACACATGGAGAAATACATTGAAATTTCAATACAAAAAGTGCAGGAAGTCTATGAATCAAATCCCAATAAGGCTAAGAACTTCATTAATAGTCAATGGCTGAAAGAACCCAGACATTCTTTCTCAAGATGGTCGAAGGGACTTCTGCGAAGTGACTTCAAAGAAGATGTCAGGGACATGATTACACTCTTGAGTAGAGTTAAGGGATTTCCTGAATCATCTCATTTTCAGGAGTGGATTTATGAGTACATTTGGATCATAAGAAGACAAAATGCTCATATTGATTGGGGAAAATACATCAATGACAAAATCCATGAACAACTGATAAATGTGCCAACCACTTTGAATTTCTATATGACTTCTTATCTGGTGTATGTTGTAGTTATGATGAGGCAATTCCCAAGTTTATCTACAAAAGGGAATCGACAGTCTGTACCTGTGTACAAATATTTCTATCAACTGGAGCTAAAGGAAAGCCTTCACCATTTTAGAAGGGTCACCAATGCTTTCTTTGTACTTGTGCCATAGAAAAAAGTACCCTTTGCTTGACATGAGATTAATTAGACTTAATGAGGCCTTAATCTAGTGTTGTGAGGTATTTATGCATCCACACTAGGTTTTGGACCCTTGAAAATTAAATAAAATGCTTTTAATGACATCTTGTAAAGGTGTTGTGAACTATTGTAAGACATTTATACATTCTTCTAGACTCTATTCATTACAATTCACCTAAAAATCACCTTTTCATCACTAAACAAGTCCTATTTTGAAGTGTTGTAAAGTCTTGTAACAAGATTTCACACATTTCTAGGCATAACTTCATCATTTACACCTTTCTTATACTTTATTTGGCCCCTTTATGCCCTTATAAGGCTTAATTAAGTGTATTTTTGAATGTAATCCCAACAAACAACATTAAATACAAGATAATTCTTGACACCCATTTTTAGGTCCTAGGTGGGACACATTTGCCATGGGTGGCGAATGAGTCCCCCTTGGCTCCAAATTCAAAATATTTCAAAATTCCTTTCGAGTTTTTATTCAAAATTACTTGATGTCAACCTATGATGAGGTATGAACGAGTAACTAAGGCACAAGATTTTATAAATAAGTGTTTTTCTTCTCATTTTACATCTCTCAACTCATTTTTTTTTACAGCTCATTCATCATTTATCTTCTCAAGCAAGCTAGGGCTTTCACATTGCAAGTCATTAATTTAGCTTCCTAAGACAATCAAGGGAAGATTCTACATGTTATGTTGCAAAATTTCAAGATCAACATCATGGAAAGGTAATCTATTCCATTATTGCATGCTTCATTCCATTCTTTCATCATTTTGGTTTAATTACCTAAATGAGGTTTGACCAAGGTAAACCCCCATGCCAAAACATTCACCATTTCTTCTTCTCTCCTTGTGTGTTTGCAGATTTAGGTCTATTCAAATCTTGAAAATAATTGAAGATCAAGTTGCAAGGTTTCTAAAGTCCTCTCTTCATTGAAAAAATCAAAATATCAACAAAATCTCATTTTCAGGCCTGTAACTCAGAGTTTCAGAAGCATACACCTGTAGGAAGTCAAAGTGCAAATCGGAAGCTCCAGAATCCACTTTTGAAAATTCAAAAATTTAAAAGTGGACTCATTCACCATGGGTGGTGAATGAGTCACATTTCCATGTCAGTTTTATGTTTTTTGCATTTTCTAACACCCTTCTGACATAAAAAGATTTCAGCTTAGTTTACTAAAACTAGGACTGATTCGCCCAGATGGCGAATGAGTCCCTCCAGGCCTAAAAAATAGCATCAACAACATTTCAGATGTAATTTCCAGTCTTCATCAAGGTTTCAAGTGCACACTTTTAGTCTGATTCATTTTTGTTGCATTTTTCTATTCATTCGTAGATGATTTTGCAATACACAATGTGTTTTCAAACAAGTTGTTTTCCTCTAGTTTCTATTCGTTAGTCAAGTGATCTTATTAGTTTCTTGCATTTAAACACCACATCTAGGAATTTTGCATCCTTTTTCCATCCACATCACATTAACTTTTGAATGTGAACATAAGCATTTTTGGCCCTTCTTTCTCATTCTAGGTGAAAAACCCTAGAAGTGATAGAAAGCAAGTAGGTCCCAAAAAATTTATGTTTCATTTTGGTGAACCTACTTTTTTGAATACTCTCTTGTCTACTTTGGAGTCCTTCATCATACATCTAGCTTGCATTAGGATTTGCATGAAGTCCTTTGCATGATAGGTTTCAAATTTTGCATTCATAGAAAGTGCATTTATATTGCATTTGTGGCATCTAATTTCATGTAACTTTTCTGTATTTCTGCATTTTTCATTTAGCTCTGCATCATAGCACTCATAATTCACAAAAATTAGTCAAAAATTTCTGAAAATTTTGAAAAAATTCCATACTGGGACTCATTCATCACCTTGGGCGAATTAGTCCCTCTTGACCCCTGAAACAACCTTGTACAGAACTGAACATATTGTTTTTAGGCTTCTAATTGCTGCCATCAATTATCTATATCACCTGGCCGAATTTATGTAACATACATTTCACTACATTTCCCTTAGAATAGCTCATTTCATGCATTTTTTAATTTCACTTTTGCATTCATAATATATCATTGCATTGTGTAAACAAAAAATTAAAAACTAAAAATTGCATTGCATTGTGAGTTCTTTCATTTTAACATGTTTTCTTTCAAAAGATATTCTCTTCATTTGATTAAACATGTATTTTATAAGCATAATATCCCCTTTTATGAGTTTGCTTCTAACTACCATAATAAGGACTTTAAGAAACAATCCATTAATACAATCCTTAATCTTACATTGCCCATTGGTGAGAATGGTAGTGTTGACAATCATAACACACATACTTGTTCTTCTTCTCATACCTCTCCTATTAGTGAGGAAGGTATTTTGGTGCAAGAAGTTACAAGCCTTGAAGGTCTTGATTTTTCATCTCCTTATTCCCCTTTGAATGACCTTACACAACAAGAACAGGTGATCATAGACACATTCCTCAATATCACCTTACCAAGTCTCCATGCTCATGACAATCACACTTGTTCATCTCCTAACATCACTCCTCAAAGTAACGAGGATAGGATGGTGTTAGAAGACATGCCTATTAAGAATCATGACACCTTTGATCCTCCCTTCCCTAATGTCCCTATCCTATGGGAAGATCTATTTGCAAACCATAGTGATTCTTCCCTTGATGCCTCTCCCACTTGTGATGAAGCTACTTTACAAACTTCAAACTTGGATGAACATATTACAAGCTCTCCTTGTAGGGTAGATAACATGGAACATGAGAATGAGACCTTAAAGACAATGGACATTCAACTAACACATTCTCATAATCATCTTCTCCTTCATACTACCATCATTGATCATCCCCCTATTAGCGATGAAGTCATTTTGGAAGAACCTAGTTGTACATGTCAAGAACATGTGGCTTGTTGTTCTCCTACAAGCTCTCCTCCTAGGGAGAATATCATGGTGGTACAATATGACAAAAATAGTCCTGTGTCTTCTTTCACTCAACATTTGGTTCTTGATTTCCCTCACTTAGAGATACATCAACACAAGACTGCTGAGGATATGAATGCACAAGTGTCCCTTAGATACCCTTTTCTCAATGGACCACATACATATCCCATAGGAAATCTTAACAACCCTCTCATCCTTTACCCACCTTCATTTAATCTCACACAACATACCCCTAACTCCTTCACAATTAATGGCCTTGAACATCATCCTTCCCAAAACATTCAAATTGTCATCTCACAAAATACTCATGATTTGAATTCGTTAGATTTTGTATCCTCCTACAATGAAGAGAACAAAATCTCCCAATCTATAGAGTCTTGCATAGGTATGACATCCAAGCAAGCTGTATCTTTGGCGCCCACCATAACACCACCTTCTACCCTTGATCAAGCAAATATCTTATCGAGACTTCTTCAAGATCACTTGATCACCCTCCCTCCTCGAACTCACAAGAAATGTTATTCCAAGACTTCCTTTTGTGCATATCATCGAGTTCACGGTCACTCCACTAATGAATTTCATGCTTGGAGTCGTAAAATCCAACATTTTTAGGAGTTTGGTATGCTTCCCTCTATGGGGGCACCTGCTTCCTCTAATTACTATTGATTTTCACTCTAGCATGCATTTCATTAATCATTTTGGCTCACCTTTGTCATGCACTAAATGGGGGCAAGGGGATCGATAGCCTTGTCCTCGTATGTCACTTATCGTTGCCTCCTTTGGGCTAGTCGTTAACCTCTCATGAATACATAAGAGCAAGCTTGGGATGTGGACGAAATTCCTTAGGTTGGATCGCATATGATATACCTCTCTCTTTCATGACATAGCTTATCGGAAACATATGTCTTAGCATAGGGCTTTCCGAGTAAGCTCTCATGTCTTCTTCTTTCTCTTCTACTTTAAAGCAATTTCTCACAATATGGGTGCTTGCAACTGCTTTAAAGTGGGGGCATACATCACCACTCACATTTCATTGTGCGATTTTCTTTTTCATGCGATTCCCTCTCTTGGAAGCATTAGGCACAATGTTGCCCAGGATGAGATCATTTTCACTTATCCTCTCTTGGAGAAATTGAGCATGATGTTACCCAAGATGAGACATTGCATGAACAAAGCAAAATCCCTTTGAACAAACCTTACATTGTCTTGCATTAACAATGCCTATGAGTGTCAAGCATACGAAGTTTTTCTTACCTCATGAAGCATGAACTGACATTTCATTTTTCCTTGTGGCACCTTGTTAAAGTTATCAAGAGGTATAACTTTGATACGGTTGAGTGGGAAGCCCACCTAGTGGCATGACTTTTCCCCATAGCCACCTTTGTGTTTGTGAGTGCATACCAACTAGCGTATGTCTCTTACCTTTTGGGATTTCTCACCAACAAACCTTACATTGTATTGCATTAACAATGCCTATGAGTGTCAAGCATATGAAGTTTTGCTTACCTCATGAAGCACAAACTGACATTTCATTTTTCCTTGTGGCACCCTGTTAAAGTTATCAAGAGGTATAACTTTGATATGGTTGAGTGAGAAGCCCACCTAGCGACATGACTTTTCCCCATAGCCACCTTTGTGTTTGTGAGTACATACCAACTAGCATATGTATCTTACCTTTTGGGATTTCTCACCCTGCGGAAAACCAGAAGTTCCATGGCCCCAGAGTGAGTATACTTTTGTGCTTTCTCACTCGGCAGATAGCCAAGAGTTTCGTCGCCCAAAAGTGAGTACACATTTCCTTTACAAAGCAAACAAGCCTAGATATGATCCATAACTAGCTAGAAAAATAGTCAAAGCTTGATCAATCTTTTTATTTTCACCTTTCTTTATCTCACCTTTGCATGATTTTGTATCTTGATGGTTTGAATTAGGATCTTGGATCTAGGGGGATTGACCACCTCTTTGATCTTTTTCAATCTTTATCATCTGCATCTATACATATGGATCTCTCTTGAATGTCTACTTTAGTGTGAGTTTGAAGCAAGTTCATCCTCTCACTAAAGTGGGGGCTAAATGTGTCGTAGAAAAAAGTACCCTTTGCTTCACATGAGATTAGTTGGACTTAATGAGGCCTTAATCTAGTGTTGTGAGGTATTTTATGCATCCACACTAAGTCTTGGACCCTTGCAAATTAAATAAAATGTTTTTAATGACATCTTGTGAAGGTGTTGTGAACTATTGTAAGACATTTCTACATTCTTATAGATGCTATTCATTACAATTCACCTAAAAATCACCTTTTCATCACTAAACAAGTCCTATTTTGAAGTGTTGTAAAGTCTTGTAACAAGATTTCATGCTTTTCTAGGCATAACTTCACCATTTACACATTTCTTATGCTTTATTTGGCCCCTGTATGCCCTTATAAGGCTTAATTAAATGCATTTTTGAATGTAAGCCCAACAAACAACATTAAATACAAGATAATTCCCAACACCCATTTTTAGGTCCTAGGTGGGACCCATTCGCCATGGGTGGCAAATGAGTCCCCCTTGGCTCCAAATTCAAAATATTTCAAAATTCCTTTCAGGTTTTTATTCAAAACCACTTGATGTCAGCCTATGATGAGGTATGAATGGGTAACTAAGGCACAAGATTGTATAAATAAGTGTTTTTCTTCTCATTTTACATCTCTCAACTCATTTTTTTTACAGCTCATTCATCATTTATCTTCTCAAGAAAGCTAGGGCTTTCACATTGCAAGTCATTAATTTAGCTTCCTAAGACATTCAAGGGAAGATTCTACATGTTATGCTGCAGAATTTCAAGATCAACATCATGGAAAGGTAATCTATTCCATTATTGCATGCTTCATTCCATTCTTTCATCATTTTGGTTTAATTACCTAAACGGGGTTTGACCAAGGCAAACCCCCATGCCCTAACATTCACCATTTTTTCTTCTCTCCTTGTGTGTTTGTAGATTTAGGTCTATTGGAAGCTTGGAAATCCTTGAAGATCAAGTTGCAAGGTTGATAAAGTCCTCTCTTCATTGAACAAATCAAAATATCAACAAAATCTCATTTTTAGGCCCGTAACTCAAAGTTTTGGAAGCAAACACCTGTAGGAAGTCAAAGTGCAGATTGGAAGCTCCAGAATCCACTTTTGAAAATTCAAAAATTCAAAAGTGGACTCATTCGCCATGGGTGACGAATGAGTTCCATTTCCAGGTCAATTTTATGTTTTCTGCATTTTCTGACACCCTTTTGACAAAAACATATTCCGGCTCTGTTTACCAGAACTGGGACTAATTCGCTCAAAATGGCGAATGAGTCCCTCTAGGCTTGAAAAATAGCATCAGTAGCATTTCAGATGTAATTTCCAGTCTTCATCAAGGTTCCAGGTGCACATTTTTAGTTTGATTCATTTTTGTTGCATTTTTCCATTCATTTGTAGATGATTTTGCAATACACAATGTGTTTTCAAACAAGTTGTTTTCCTCTAGTTTATATTTGTTAGTCAAGTGATATTATTAGTTTCTTGCATTTGAACACTACATCTAGGCATTTTACATCCGTTTTCCATCCACATCACATTAAATTTTGAATGTGAACATAAGCATTTTTGGCCCTTCTTTCTCATTCTAGGTGAAAAACCCTAGAAGTGATAGAAAGCAAGTAGGTCCCAAAAAATCTATGTTTAAGCATCTCTGCTTTTTATTTTTGACCCAACTCTTGAGAAGAAGAGAGTTTCCAACGAGGCCTACAAAGTGGTGACTAAACTTAGATGCATATTCTTACAATTTCCAACTTTCACTTACATGAGGGTGGGATGCTACATTGGGTACCCTTACATGTTGCCTAGATATCCCTCAAACAAGTGGATACTCATGGAGTTATGGAGACAACTAATTTCAATTCAGAAAAATGAATGAGGATTCACAAACCGAGATTCAAGTTTCCACTGATGATTGGTAGATATACCATCAAGAGTGTGCAAAAAGCCAAATCAATATATGCAAAAATGCACGTCATGACAATAAGGACCTATAAATACAGATTTGACTTTGATTACTGGAATGTATAAAAGGAGTTGAAAAGGGGTCACAAGCACAAGTACCACTTTGAGGACATTTGGGCTGATTGTAGAGATGAGGAGGCTATCCGTAAAATGGATTATTATAGACTAACCGTACAACAGATTAGGGATCTTGGTGTTGTTGACCTACCATAATATTTCACAGACCTTGGTGACATCATGAATGCTACTTATGATGAAAATGAGATTTCAAAAAGACCTTTTCCTGTAATACAATGGTCCAAGAAGGAAAGTGTCTCCATCAGAGAGAGGCTTGTCCCAATATTGACCGACACTGCAAAATGGCTACACAAGCATGGCTTCCAGATGAAATCCTTCAGGACAAAGTTAGAAGGAGAGGAACCTAGAGCAGAAGCCAGCCAACAACAAGAACTCCACACAAAAGATAAACATGCGGCTATTCCCACTTCTTCTCGAAGAGGCCCTAAGATTAAGTTCACTATTAGTAAGAAGGATACATGGGAAGTCCAAGAAGAAGAGACTACAATATCTGAACCATCTCGCTTAAAAGGAAAAGGGCTTGTTTTTGAAGAGGTAGATTCTGAAGAAGAAGAAAATTCAAGCAATGAATCTATTAAAGAAAAAGATTCTAAAGAAGCAGACTCTGAAGAGGAAGAAGATTCCACAGGAGAACAAGAGTCTGAAGATCAAGAAGGTGATCTAGAAGAAGAGCAAGAGGGTAATAAACAAGAACTTAGGCACAATGAATAATAGACTATATCTCCACATGAGAATGTAGTCGAGGATTTTCCCCAGACATCATCACCCATAACTTCAAACGTTCCTCACACACCTCCTAATCCAAACACTCCACCACCTTTTCCTACACCACCATTTCCTACATCACCTCTTCCTACATCTACAATACCCACAGTGGACATCTCACAACCCCCTGCAGCATCAACCGTACTTGATACTCCTCTGTCAGTTTCAAGTATACAAATGGTTGATATTTTGTCGATCCCTCCATCATCCATTCCTAGTCTGTCATCTCCATCCTATGATATCACTTCAGAAGCTAAATTCAACAGGTTCATGAATGAATCCTTGCATGGTCAACTCGATGTGCAATCTACTGGAGCATTCATGACAATTAGTACCCCAATTGTCACTACACCAGTCGTTTCTTCAGAAGCAGTAGTGACAAAAGAGTTGACAGTCAGCCAAGAAGCTTGCACTTCCTCTCTTCCCTTTGGTTGGTATCTCAAGTATCGAAGCATAAAAAGCAAATGATCTCTCCAAAAGAGCTCGATCTTGAAGAGATAGCCCCTCCAAAAGCCAAGGAGAAGAAAAAGGAAAAAGTGCATTCATGGCTTCATGTTGACAAGGTTGGTCATAAGTATGAAAAGATTGGTGTACCACCTCAAGAGGAAGGGGATGTAAATATGGAGGACTACACTGTAACAAGAGTCCATCTTGGCAAGGTCACAAATGAAAGTACAAAGGAAGATGCACATGTAACCTTAGATGCAATGGCAGGAAGGCTTGACAAAATGGAGCAAGCCTGAAACATGTACAAACAGAAGGCAAAGCATTATGCCACTGTTTTAAGGAGACTTACAGGATCTTCAAGTAATGCACAACCTTTGGCAATGATAAGCGTTGAGGAACCAATTGTGAAGAAAGCTGAGAAGTTTGCTTCTAAAGGCAAAGTGTTATATGATTTTATTGATGAAATTATAGAACATGGTTCCCAGGTTATAATTGTTGTGGATGAAAAAGCTACCCAGATAGCCAAGATCAAAATAGAGTTTGATAAGGAAGAAAGTGTTCTTTCCCAAGAGCACACATAAATGGAAAAATTCATGTTATTGTGGTCACAAATGAAATAGGCAAAGCTCAACAAATTGGTGGAAGTTGGGCTAATTCCTGACAAGGAGAAATATGTAGAAGTAAGAGAACCACTTAAACACCGTATCTAGGTAATCAAGTCTCTTACCGAAGATCTCCACCAAGTGTAGGAATATTTTGAAGGACATCATGCTATCCTTGAAAAGGGTATTAAGGAGTTACTAGGACAAATCCTTGAAGAAAACCGTATCTTCCTCCTGGCCATTGAACTTTTGGAGATCTTCAAAGAAGACATCATGAAGCAAGTAGAGAGTGCATACTTTTCAAATACCTCTATGCATGTTATTTTTGATACATGGCTCACTCTTGACAACCTCAAGACACATCTTGATAGGTGCAAAAAGGTTCACTCATTCTCCATGAGATCAATTACCAAAATTCACACCATTGTGGATTACACTGTTGGTACGGATGAGACATTCATGTAGGAGACCAAGAAGAAGTATGAAGACCTCTGCGCCCAAAGTAAGGAACCATGAAGATTCTTGATCTCCAATGTTATACTTTTTGATTCTTCCCTTTATGCATCTTGTAAATAGTTTTTGACATCTTAAATGTCTTTTTAGCAAGTATAATTACACTAAAAATTTGAGATGTAGTTTCACAAAGATTAATTACATTTT
Organism: Sequoia sempervirens; assembly: GCA_007258455.2. Classification (NCBI taxonomy): domain Eukaryota; kingdom Viridiplantae; phylum Streptophyta; class Pinopsida; order Cupressales; family Cupressaceae; genus Sequoia; species Sequoia sempervirens. The sequence goes on along the minus strand of VDFB02000015.1, from coordinate 168,010,714 downwards.
GACTTAGTCAAAGTTAGGTGAGATTTTCCTAAATTAGCTCACCTAACTTTCCTAATTTTACTCAACTGATTTCCTAGATTTGCTCTTCCCTCTCTTTTATAAATAAGAGGGATTTCTATTGTAATCTTTACATTTAGTATTTTTCAATGAAGTGCTACCCTTTTTGAAGTAGATTTGTGAAACTTTGTGTTCATGATTGTGAATGAAAAATCTAATCAATAAAGAAGAGAATTGCATACCATACTTTGCGTTGGAATCAATAATCTTGTGGATTGATCTTATTGGTAGTGGTTAGTAGATGAGATATGAAGGGATTCAAATAGATTTATGTAAACTTTGTGTTACATTCTTTGTTTGAATTTACATTTATGTTTGGATACTATTGTTGAATGATCTACAAGACTTTGTGCTTGTAATTGTTCATGTTGTTCGAGGAATTGCTATATCTAAGAAGACTTTGTGCTTCTAATGCAAAAATTGTTACGATTCTCACAGATCCATTGTTGAAAAGCTACATAACGACTTTGTGCCTTCATGAGCTTTTCTCTCTTTCTTTTATTTGTTTATTATCATCATATCTGGTATCTCTACGCTTTGCTTTGAAAAGATAGAGCTATTGGCATTATTGCTTGTTTTTAGTTTAAAGTTATTTTGAATCAGAACTATCAACTGTGAAGCATTATAAAACATCTTATTTGAAAAAAGAGAGAAGCATGAATGTGACACACCCCCCCAATTTCGTAAATTTAGTGTACATTTTGTAAATACTTAATTAGTTTTACTTAGTTTCTGTTAGCAGTAAGAAGGGTGCCTCCCCTTTCTAAGAGGAGAGATTATATCTCACACAGTTGTGGTTGAAGTCTAGGTTGTGTAATCTATTGAAAAGATGATTACATAATTTTCACCCAACAAAAGGGTTGGGGAGATTGGAAGGTCAGTGAGTGGGAGCAACTTCCTATGGAGTACTCTCAACATTTCCAATAGCCGGTTCAAGCAGATTTGCAAGGATAGAGGGGTTTGTGGTTTGGCCCCTTGGAGTTTGTCTTCTAGCTATAATTTCTTTAGGTTGGCTTGAGTTTCCTTCTTGACCCCTACTGGGTTTCTTTTGATGGTTGTAATGATGATTTATTTTGATTAAGAAATTTTTACCCTCCTTTATTAAAAAAACTTGAAATAAACATTATTGCATGTAAAAATTAAATCAAAACTAAGACTTTAAAAAAATATATTTAAAAAGTTTTTAAAATTTAAACATTAAATCAAAACTAAGACTTTTAAAATAACTAAAGCAAGATACTTAATTTTTTTTAAAGCAAAACTAAGAGAACTACTAAAATCATTTAACATTCTATTCTTTAAATAGTAAAAGAAAAATGTTTTTTTTGGTCTTTATCTATAAAAATCACTAACCCAAAACAATAGTGTTTATCTAATAAATTTAATTATAATTTCATACTTATCTAATTAATATCCTCTTAATTAATTTTAATTTTATATATATTTTATTTTTCTTCATAAAATATAATTAATTATTTTAAATAATTTTTTCTATAAAATTCTATATATAAATTTATATATAGAATTTATACATGTTTATATAATTTCCTTAAAGCTTTATGCAATATAAAAACTAAAATATTAATTGAAAAACTTAAAAAATAAATCTAATGAGGTTTTGCAAATGGGATTGGAAGTTAAGTGGGTTTAATCTTAGGGAAAAACTCCATGGTTAAGCGTGCTTGAGTTGGAGTAGTAGTGGGATGCGTGACCTCCTAGGAAGGCTCAATGCTCCACCTTTGTGAGTATCGCCTAGATGCAATGAGTGCTAAGTGGACCATTCATTTTCATGAGAGATGGGTTCTTTTGAATCACTACTCATGAAATATGGGTGAATGAGTTTGAATAAAAAAACTACACAATTGAATCCTGATAGCAATATCATAATTTGACATGTGGAAAATACCTCCTACTCATCAATTTATGAGCTAAAGGGGCTCTATAATGAATGGATCATCAAGCACAACACTTGTCAAAGGTTTTACAAATGGGATTGCAAGCTAAGTGGGTTTAACCTTGGGAAAAACTCCATGGTTAAGTGTGCTTGTGTTGGAGTAGTATCGGTATGCGTGATTTCTCGAGAAGGCCCAATACTTCACCTCTATGAGTATCACCTAGATGCAATGAATGTTAAGTGGACCATTCATTATCATGAGAGATTGGTTCTTGGGAACCATTACTCATGAAACAAGGGTCAATGAGTTTGACTAAAAAAACTACACAATTGAATCCTAATGGTAGTATCATAATTTGACACAGTGTGGAAAATACCTCCTACTTCTCAATTGATGAGCTAAAGGGGATCTATAATGAATGGTTCATAAGGTACAACACTTGATAAATGTTTTGAAAATGGGGTTATAAGCTAAGTTGGTTTAAAATCTTGGGGAAAAATCCATGGTTAAGCACACTTGAGTTGGAGAAGTATTGGGATGGGTGACCTCCTAGGAAGGCCCAATGCTTCACCTCTGTGAGCATCACCTAGATGAAATGAGTGCTAAGTGGACCATTCATTATCATGAGAGATGGGTTCTTGTGAACCACTACTCATGAAACAAGGGGTCAATGAGTTTGACTCAAAAAACTACACAGTTGAATCCTAATAGCAATATCATAATTTGACACACTATGAAAAATACCTCCTACTTATCAATAAATTTTTTATATAAAATAAATTTTTATAAGGCCTACAACTAAGGGTCACGACTTGTTAGGAAGTAGTGCCCCCTTTTTACTTATTATTATTTAGATTAATAAGATTTTCAAAAAAACTTTTAATACTTTAAATTAAATAATAATTTTATTTATTTTTTATAATGTTCTAAATATATTTTAAATTAAAACTTTAAACTAAATATTTTTATAAAAAAAAATAAAGAGAAAAAACAAAAGAAAGATTATCAAGAATTATTAAGGAGAATACTAACAATAGGAAGGAATGCAAGATTAAATTTAAGTAAGAATAGAATATCAAAATCACGGGATAGTGCATTCTAGATTGGTAGATCTAATCACATATTTCATCAAAAAAAATAAAAAATTATCTAGTTGAAATCTAAGTATTAAATTTAAGATAATGTTTTGGATTTAATAAATGTATTAATGTTTATGGTTGTTATAACGAAACATAATTTCAAGCTACTTTATTAAAAGATTACATATTGAAGTGGGTTCATTAATCACAATTAATGCCCTGCATAAATGTCAAACTCCTCATTGGAAACACAACAATTTCGTAAGGCAATGTGGATATATTCAATGATTATAAGCTTGACCACAGGTTCTCCAAAGCAAAGAGCAATTGATAGACTAGCAAATATGGTAGTTGAAATGGCTTGGAACTATCATTTTCATAGTTCTATTGGTGTGTGGCAAGATATTGCCTCTAATATTTGATTCTTCCTATATCGTTCAATGTAAATGAAAAATAATTATGTTTTAATAAGATAAGGAGCTCAATTTTCTTGAAGCTAAAAATCACACAACCAAACTTGAGCAAGATGGATAGAAGATATAAAGCCACAAATTGATTGTTTTAGTTTATCTCACTTCCCACATAATGGACACTACTATTTGTCTCCAAGTGAAAAAGCATCAAATTGATTTGAGAGGTGAGGTGTCAGATTTCAAGTTGAAGAAGGTGCTTAAGAAAAATTCTATGGTGCTGTTTCATGTTATAAATTTTGTGTTTGGGATGCTTTTCTTTATACTCCCCACATACATATATTTCATCCATTTTGTGGTCATTATTTTGGATGTAACGGAGGCTAAAGAGGAAATATGGGTAATTGTTGACTTGATCATCAAACTCTAGTGGTAGACAAACTTTAATTAACATTGCATACTCGGCCATTAATGCAGAATGTACTGAGAGCATTGTCACCCATCTCCATACCATTTTTCTAATCACTTCATCTATTTTGATCAAGCATTAATGCTTTCCCATTTAATGCTACATACTTACCACCTCTCAAAAGCACCAACTCCTCTAGATCGACGTGTTGTAAATCTTCAGTTCTCATTTCACCTACCTCTCCAAAGGTTAGAGCCCATTTCGAAAGAGTGTCAACTTCCACATTCCCATCTCTCCTTACATGACCAACATGAACGTCATCAAATGATGCTAATTCCTCCACAATTTTAGCAATTGTACTTTGAAGATGCCATGCATCAATGTTCCCTTTCATCATTTCTTAAGTGATTATGAGAGAGTAAATTTTTGAGGCCCCCAATTTATTGCCAAATCTAATAGCCATTAATGCTGCTAAGGCTTCAACTACATTCTTTGTCCCAACCTCCAACTTCTTCACCCCAAAGGCCAACACATTCCCTTTCTAATCGCAAATGATGAAACCTGCTCCAAACAGTCCCGGGTTCCCTTTGAAGGCACCATCAAAATTTAATTTCTACCATCCCTCCATCGGTTTTCCCAAACAACCTCCACTGGAACCTTTGAAGCTGGATTAACCCATCCATGCCCCTTAATGAGCCTGATATTTATTAAATATTAATTATTCTAGAATGTTTCAACTAAAATTTCTAAGTTTTGAACATGCAAATTTTATGTTATTTTATTCCTCGATTTGATTTCATTATGCAACACTATTAATTTTGAGTATTCAATTTTTTCTTAGTTTAGTTTAGTAAACATTAAACGAGATTAAAAATTAAAATCACTCGTAGTGCTCAATATTAGTGATGGGCCTTTGGTTCACGTTTACTGGTAATGCCATCACACTTGAACTAATGCATTTATTACCTAATATAGTTGCAACAACCATGCTCGACACATCATCCCTATAAATTGTTGGGACATATTAATAATAAGTCCAAGAAAATGTGAAATATTCCTTGAATAAATGAGCAAATGTCTTATATTAAAAGGATAAACAAATTAATAATAATTTAGTAATTTTCATCGATATTGAAATTTATTGAAAAACCAGGTTACTCAAGTGGGAATGTGTTTTTTTTAACACTAAATCAAATAATAAATTCAATTCTGGCCTTTTATCAATATAGAAATTCCAAGAAAACCTTACTCAATTAAGAGTGCATTTTAAGGATAATAAAATAAACAAATCTTAGTCAAAATGACTAAGTTCTTGATTAGGAATAGGATTATAATATAATAGTAGACAAACTTATTGGTTAATATGACTAAGTTATTGATTGAAAATGGGTTAGAATATAATAGCAAACAAGTCTTGGTCAATATGACTAAGTACTAATATTTACCTTTGTGGGTAATATTTGTAGAGGAATTGTTTTGGGAAAAGAGTCCTAGAAAGGGTGACATACCCACTTTTAACTATTCACATAAAACTTAAATTAGAAAATAGAACTACATATATATTACACATCAATTCCATTTGAAAGCAAGTATATGGTGGCATACCTACATCAAGGACATAAAAAATTTAAGTGAATATCTTAAATAAATAACTCAAGTATAAGTAATTATTGAAAATACTTAATTAAATTCTTAAACTAAATCTAAAGATTAAAAAAATTACTATACACTCGGAAGAATCCTAGATGGATTTGTTTGGCTCCCCAAGGCTTTAGGCTAAAATTTGAGGTGGGAATTAAGCTCTTTTATTATATATAATCTTAAATGACAATGAATTCAATACACTTTCATTAGGAACGAGTAGTATTTGGTGAGTGACTAAGGATTTGGTTGGTCCTGATGAGTATAAGTCTTTGGCTAGAGCATTGCTTATCCCAATTGGATAGATGTTTTGTCCCACATGAATAGATGCCTATCTTATATAGATGGATCATGTCTCATATGTATAGAATAATACTTGAGTATATAGTCAAATAAACACTTAATAACTCAATAAATGCTTAAATTTATAACAAGAAAAATATAAAACTTTTTGGATACAAATTGAGGGTTATTACAAAGTTTATCTTAGAAAATAAACCATGTGACAACACATCCCTTATTTTTATTTTCTTCACATAGCCAACAATACCAAATGAATTGGCTTAGTTTTAAGTATAAGGATTCCATTGCAACCTTTTTTGACATGGGACATGACGAAGATCAAATAAGTACTCCATTTGGTAGAACCAATTGGTTGAATCCTTGTCATCAAAATTTTACATATCCATCTTTGGTGTGAAGTACCTAACCATATAACTATTTGGGTGATGATCCATCTTTGAATATAAGTCAAACATGAATGCATCACATCCCTTATAAGACACATCTTCTTCCCAATTCTCGCAGCTCCTCAAAAAGGTGTATCAACATTGCTCCTAATGTTAAGAATAAAAATATAATTTTAGACTATAAAATATAAAAACTCAATTTTTGGGCTATGGAGATTATTTTAGGACCTAAAAATATTTTCAATTCATTTAAAATTATTTTTATGGATGTCTAGGACGAAAACATCTTATAGATCTACAATTTTTAATAAAGGGGCCCAATCAATCTTCTAGATCAAAAGTTATGGCCCCTAGAAGTTGTGCCTCCCACATTGAAATTGTTAAAATATTTATGGTACATAAAAGAGTTGTAAGGAGTTACACTTATTGACCATCTTATGGGGCATGCTATGACACATCATAAATTTTTTTTGAATGAAGATAGTGAAGTCAAAATAGAGCACCAAATTTGGTGAGTGAATTATGAAGAACTTATGACGGATGGAAGGAATATGCTATTTTTAACTTGACTCACCTAGGGATTTGGGAGTTGAATTTTTTTTAATAAAGAGGGTAAAAAATTATTAATAATAGAATATCACTAATACAGAGAATTCAAGGTCTAGATAGGAACCCAAAAAAACCAAGAACACAAAACCAACAAGCAACCATTCAAGAAGAAAACCCACAACAAGACCAACCAACAACCAACATCACCCAGCCATATCATCCAAGATAAGCCTCTCTAAATCTTGGACATAATCTGGGGATAACTGCACCCAACCCTCAATTTGCCAACTGCCATCTACTTTGAGGCCCATTTGGCCAAAAAAACATCAACCTTGTTCCACTCTCAAGGAAGGTAGGTGAAAGACACAGACTCAAAAATGAAACACAATCATATAATTTGTCTAACAATAGAGGCAAGTTTCCAACTAACCCCATCCAGATTCTACTTAATCAACAAATTAACAATGACTCAAGATTTTGATTCACATGTGATCTTACACTAGCAAAGAGTGCAAGCTCTTTTAATAGCCTAGAGAATATCCAAACCTTCCATAAAGTTATTGGTTTATTTCCCCGTATGAATGGAAAATAATAGCCTTACCAAAGCTATCTCTTCCAACACCACCAATCCCAGAAGGCCTAGGATTACCCTTATAGGAGCCATCAGTGTTGATCTTTAGAACATCTTCCAAAGGAGGGGACCATCCCCCAACTCTTTGAACCTTCTTTTTGGTAATCCTACCTCTTCTAACATAAAAATAATAAAAATCTAGACCACGAAAGCCCAATCTATTCACAATCTCTTTATCTCCCCTCTCCAAAGGGAAGGACACTTCACATTTGGCTTCCACAGTCTCTTGAACCATACTAACAACTCTCTACCACACCTATTGAATCATCAACTTTCCACCTCGAAATATCCTACGATTCCTTTCAATCCATATTTTCCAAATGATGAATGCAGGTCCAATAGTCCACACGATCTGGAGAAAAGAGTCCTATGTTGGAGGTCTCCACAAACTACTATAGAGTTCAACCAGAGAAGAAGAATGAAAGCAAGGATGTCTCCAAATACCCCACCAAAAATTCCAAGTAATCGTAGAAAAAGGCCAATGAAAGAACAAGTTGGATGAATTCTCCTAACTACACCCATAAAGGACATAAATAGAAGGGCCCTAAAAGCCCCACTTTTGAAGATTTTCTCAAGTCAAGCATCTATTATAGGCTAAAGTCCATAAGAAACAATTACACTTAGGATAGGAAAACTTATTCCATACACTTTTCCACCAAGAGACTTACATCCCACCATACTTTTGATAAATCAACTCATGATAGCCACTAGCCACCATGAAAACCCCCTTAGGATCAGGGCTCCAAGCCAAAAATATCCCTCTCCTTGAGAGAGTTGCACTCTCTACCCGCAAGAATATTTCTAAGCTCAACACTATCCTCCTCCAAACCTTTAGCAGGCCACTCACAAGGGTCCTTCCATCTAGATACTTCCACTTGCTCGCAAAAGTAAGAAGTTTTGAAGTTCACCACCCAAACCATCCAGCCTCCAAGAAGCAATGACAAAGATCCTGCAGATTATGGTGCTTGCTCAAGATAGGAGAGAACCCATCCCAAGATTCAAACCAGAAGAGAGCATTTGAACCCCTATTGCAAATCTAGAACAAACCATCTTTGATCATCTTAGCTCCTTTTTTAAGCATTTCCCAAATAGCAAAACCTTTTCCCAAGAGTAGATATCGCGGGACCTCCTCTTGTGATACACCCTTCAGATATTTGTGAGAAATAATCCTGGCCCAAAACATGGTCTTCTTCAATACACCATCTCCAATAAAGCTTGGCAGACAACGCCAAACTAGTCAAACTAGTCTACCACAACCCTAGGCCACCCAACTGTTTTGGATGACAAAAATTTTCCCACTTCACCAAAATCCACTTAGAGGCCTCCAAATTTTCATCCCATAAGAACTATCTAGCCAATGAGTCCAAATCATTGATAAAGCTAGAAGGAGCCACCTAAAGCATACACCTATAATTGGGAAGAGCTTGCACCACCAACTTAAGAAGCAACACTATACCCGCAAAAGAAAGCCACCTATGAGTCCAATGATTCACTTTCACCCAAAACTTGTTTAAAATAATTTGCCAAGAGCCTCTAGGAAGGTAAATGGAAGAGATAGAAATGTCAAGATAAGTCAAAGGCAATTGACCAATCTAAAATCTCAAAATTTGGGAAATCCATTGTTGAATAAGCACAAGAGTGTTAAAGAAGAAAATGGAAGATTTACCCTCATTGATCTGTTGGCTGAAAGCAGCGAGATAGATGTACAACACCTTAAGCAAATTAATGGCCTCTCTAACTTTAATCATACCCATTAGAGTAGTAGCATCCATAAATTGTAGGTACAACTGAGGGGGTATACCATTACCCCAACTCCACCCTTGGATTAGACCTTGATTAACATAGCTCTTAATAACTCTCCCCAAACCTTCAACTAAAATAATAAATAAGGAGAAAGGGAATCCCCTTTTCTAAGACCTTTGGAAGCCCCAAATAAGGAGGATGGTCCCCCATTAACCAAAACTAATAAGTAAGTGGTTGTGACACAACTCATTATCCACATAACGCACTCCTCAACAAAACCAATAGCAATATGCACTTTTCACAAAAAGGACCATTTAACTCTATTATAGGCCTTTTCCATGTCATTTTTGATGAACATAGCTTTTTATTTAGATGTCACCATGGAATGAATAGTTTCAACAACAATAACCATGCCATACAATATTTTCCTATCAGCCACAAAGCCCCCTTTGTTCCTCAGAGACCAACCTGCTAATCCATCGGTTCAGTCTTTCAGCAATCAACTTAGATAGAATCTTATAAACCACATTGCAAAGGGAAATGGGATAGAACATACTCATCCTATCAACCCCATCACACTTACGGATGAGAGCAAGAAAAGTGGAATTCATAGCCCTTAGCATCTATTTGTTGCTTTGAGATTCTCACACCACCTCTAAAAAATCTAATTTTATAATGTCCCAAAATTCCTGAAAGAATTCAATTAGAAACCCATAAGGACCTAGAGCTTTCCTTTCTTCATCTAAAAAATATTGGCCTCTAATTCCACCAGGGAAATGCAACGCAAGAGGAGCTCGTTCATTTCCAAAGAAACAAAAGAAGGAATACAAGATAGGTCTTGATTCTCTTCAACCCACACATCAGGAGAATCCTCCTTGAACAAAGCAGTAAAATGCTGCAAAGATTCTCTAGGAATAGCTCCTAGAGAATTCAGATGCTCACCCCTAGAATTCATAAGAAAAGGGATCGAGTTGTCATGTCTCCTAGCCTTCACAAAGTTTAAGAAAAAGGAAATGTTTTTGTCCCCTTTCTGCAACCACTCAACACATGCCTTTTGTTTCTAATAAATCTCCTCTTGCAACTCACACTCCTTTAGAGATTTCAAAGCCTTTGCCTCCTCCTCACGAGAATCCTTAGATAGGCCAAACTCTCTAATCTCATGAGTAATAGCATCCAATCTATCCTAATCTACAACCTTAACATGGAAGATGTTGTTGAAACACTACTTATTCCACCTTTTGAACTAATACTTCACATACTACAATTGCCTAATAAAAGAAAACATTGTGGTGCCAAAATTAGGTCTACCCTGGTGCCGCCACTTAGCAATATAGTCCTACAAATAGGGATCTCATAGCCACGTGCATTGAAATTTGAAAGAGGAAGACTTAGCAGCATGAGCCAATGAGACAGATGACTTAATTGGCCAATTATAAAAAACCTCCAATCTAGAATCTCAAAACTAAGTGACCAAGACCCCCCAATCTAAAAAGAAGAGACAAGGAACCTATCAAGCCTCTCAACAATACAGTCCTTACCACATCTCCTATTGTTCCACATATATTATCTATTACTAGGTTTAATATCCACATGATTTAAGGAAGAAATATTCTCAATGAGAAGAAAAGTAGAAGGCTCCAACCTCAACACTCCTCCCCTCTTATCTTACAGGTTAGTGATAACATTACAGTCACCAACAATAATCCAAGGGTAAAGAGAGGCAATACTCTGAATAAACCAAATATGAGATTAGAGGTGTAGCTTACCCAACATATCCATGGGAGCATAAATATTGGAAATAAGGACAATCTCCCCAATCTCAAAGCTTGATGTAGCCACAAAGATAGATAACTTACTGGACATCCATCAAAGAGGGTGAATCTTCAATGGATTCCATAAGCATGCCAAACCCCCAACATTACCTTGGGCTCCAATATACTGGTGCCACCCACACCACCCAAGCTTAGGCACTAAACCACACATACTCTCTACTGAAATCTTAGTTTATTAAATGAATAACATATCAGGAGAACGAATATGCACTAAATCATGAACAATTTTTTTATCGAGAGCCATTGTTCAAGTCCCTTACATTCCATGAGAGAATAATCATTTTTGGGAATAGGAAAAGTGGGAATCAAGAGTTTTAATAGATCTTGATTCCACCAACATCTCCCCCATCATCTTGATTTTCTCTAAATCCTTCTTTCTCCCAGCCTTGGAGGGTTTCTCATGAGACCCTTTCTTAGGATTTTTCTAAAGAAGCCCTAAAGGAGTAGAATCCTTGTTTCCCTTCCCCAAATCAGACACCATCTTCTCCAAAGGAAGATATTTCTCAACCACAATATTTTCCATAGCTACCAGGGCCACAAGAACAAAAAAATCCAACATGTTTAGATCTGTATCCATTTGAACAAGAGAAAATCCACCTTCTTGAATGTACTGAGGATCGTCAGAAATAGTGCCCTCCTGAACCACCCCTATGACACCTGAATCTAAGGCCATCATGCCAAGGTTCACCTCCTGTTGACTTAGGTCATCCATCACATCAAAGTGATTAAAAGTTTCCCCTTCCTATCTCTCCTTGAAAGTTCTTTTCAAACCACGATTCCTAATACAAGGCTTAACAGGAATAAAACCCTCTTTATCTACCACTTCACCCAAAATAGGATTCTTTCCTTTGTTCGCCTTACAAGGATTACAATGGGGTTGAGCAGGCTACAACTCTAAAGAGTGGAGTCTAGGACATCTTCTCTAAAAATGGCCATATTCATGGCACAACTAGCATAAAAAAGGAAGTCTCATATTCAATCTATTTCACCCAAGATGACAAACCCACACAAATTTCTAAATAATCTAAAAGAGGGTTACTCAAATCAATTTCAACACAAATTCATGCAAAATTCATTACCTTTCTATCCTGCATTTGCTGAGAAGGACCTACTAGTTTCCCGAGTAGCAGAGCAACCATATGTAAAATTCATTCTACCCAAATTCAACTGGGAACCAAGGGAGGTGAACCCACATAGTAACATGATTCAGGAGCTCCTCTGAAGGGTTAAAACCAGTGTGCCATGACTTGATGAGTAATCCAATTTGGTTATGAAAGTAAGGACCTCCTTCAAAAACTTTGTTATGATCAACCATGCAATTAAAAATGACTATAAAAAACTATTGGCCAACAAAATTACCTCCATTTCACCCTCAAGGTTTCATTTCCACATAGTCCATGACTCCAAAAATGGAAGAGAGACTCGCATTCCCATGAATTTGAAAATTAAGGAATGATCCAAAAAATATTCCACATCCTCTATAATTGAGTTAGGTTGAATCACCAGGACATGCCTATCTTGGCTCCTCTCCAAACAACCATTAATTTTCAAGATGCAAGGGCCTCTAGATGTAGCCAACCCCTCCACTCCTAAATCTTTAAATAATAAATTTCTCTTAGTAGCCCACTTTCAAAGAGATGAAGACTTCACCCCTAAAGATGCACAAAAATCCATAAAAAACCTTAGAGCTTGTCGCTTCACTTGAAGCTATATCAAGCATAAAAAATATAGAACCACCTTGTACCTCCCCAATGGACAAGCACCTTAAACTAGAAAAGGATAGCCAAAAAACACATAATAGAAGAAAAAAACCCACAAGAAATAACCCTCTCAAAAGCTTTAAATCCCACCTCTCTGAAAAAATACACACAAAGCCCTGATATACACATAAAAAAAGTGTGCATGAGCCACAAAGGACATGCAGGTTGCGGCTTTACCAGTTGTGGACCTGCTCTTCTTCTCCTCGCACCTACAACATCCTCCTACCTTATTAGAAAATTAGTTGTCCAAAGAGGTCAATTGAATTTTATCTTCTCGAAGTTGAATTTTTAACTAGGGAATTGGGCACTAATTTTCTTGGAAGTTTTAGCTCATAGTCTTTTGATTTACATTTGATATTTTTGTGTATTATTTCTTCTATTTATTGGGTTCTTAATATGGAGGTTTGGATAATGAGTTTTTGGGTACTATTATACTATAATAATTACTCTAGATCTTTTGGTCAGATGGAGGTTGTTTAATAATGAGTTTGAAGACAAGAAAAATGGCTAAAGAAAGATAACTAAAGATAATGCAATAAACACAAATAATTTTACCTCAAATAACCCCCTTTATCCTTGATTGAGCTTGAAGTAGAGTGCACCCTAGCTCCAGTTGATATGCTCTTGATTATAGTATACTATAATGTGGATTTCTCAATAGAAAACCCAATATAACCTTGGTATGATGAGGATTTTTTTATAGTAAAATGGCAACATACACTTAGTGGTAAAAGACTTGACAAAAGTGAAGGGTGAGGGCTCCACTTTATAGATTCATGGTGAAAGAGATGGAGGGATAAGATCTTTCCAAAAGATAAAGGGCTTAGATTAAAGAGGTTTTATCAAACAAGAGGTAATGAACAAGTGTCACACGAGGGTTAATTAGAGGTGAAGGTTGAATGATGGAGATTGGACAAAAAATATGGGAGATTGTGGTAAGATTCTAAAAGAGGCAATATTTGACTTCTATCTATTTTGAGGGAGGTGGGAATTTAAAAATAGATTTTATTGATAAGAGAGAAGTGCCCCCATGCAAAGTCAAACTAAAAAGTCACATTTTTCCTTAGTGGATTTATGGGAGCCGAGGTAGAGAATTATTGGATAAATGTGCAAGCTTACACATGTGAATGATGACAAATTTGAGAGTTGGAAGAATATTTAATTAAGAAAAAGATTAGTGGAGGTTTTAAGAAGTGATTAATTAATTAACAAGATTGGAAGAATTTAAGAATGGGAGCTAAGGTTAATTAATCAATTTAATTTAACCTTTAGAAGAAGAGGACATATTAAATTTATTAAATAAAAAATTAATTAATTAGAGGAATATAGATAGTTAATTAAATAAAAAAATATTTAATTAATTTAGAAATTTCAAGGAATAATGGTTTATGGTAAATTAATTAGAATTAGAAATTTTAATTAATTATGTGATGTGTTAGATTTGGAGTATCTACAATGCTCCTATAAAAGCTCGAGATCTATAAGTGTATTGTAACCTTTGATTGTTGAATAATACATTGAGTTACTTCGAAGTGTGTGGTTTTTCTCCCAAAAGAGTTTTCCCCGCATAAATCATTTTGTTGTAGTATATCTTTTTGTGGATTTTTTTTTGTAATTGCAATTATTTAATTTGTTTGCATATACCTCATCTCATTGATTAGTGTAAGAAGCATATTTGACACTTATACTTCCTTTCATTTGGTGTCAAAGTCTAATCACCTCTAATTATAGGTGTTAGGGATAAGGGATTTTTGTACAAAGCTTAAATATTGAGTGTGAGCTTGCATAGAAGGAGATATTGATACAAGAAAAATGACAAGCACAACAAGGATAAAAATGGAGAAGTTATCAGGCATAAAATTTGAGCTTTGGAAGTTCAAAATTCAAGGTGGAGGATATGCTCATGGATGTAGATTTATGAGCTAGAGTATTTATATTTATACACATACTACTATTTCACAAGAAAACAAACAAAAAGGAAAAAAGTGTGAAGGATCTCATTAGGCTTTATTTGGTACTCTACATTATTTAAAGTACATGAAGAAGAAAATGTTATAGACCTTTAGAAGAAGTTAGGCGAGATTTATCAAGATAAGCCATTGGTAAATATTTTTTTCTAAGAAAAAAATTGTATACGCTCAAGATGGATGATAGAAGTTTTATGGCCAAGCACCTAAATTATTTCAACATGATTATTACTTAGTTACCCTTTGTCAAAATGAAGATATCTTGGAGGAGGATCATTTCATAAACTTTTATGCTCTTTTCTAGAGTCATGGGATCACTTTGTGATGGAAATCAAGAGTACTTACTCTAAATTCAAAATAGATGGTTTAGTTGCATCATTTATTTTTGAGGGGATATAGAGATAAAAATTTCAATCAAAAAAGGAGGCCTTAGTTGTTCGTGGAAGATTGAAAGAGAAAGATAAAAAGGAAGAAAAGAAAGAAAAGAAAGACCAGTATAGATCAAAATATTTTGAAAATATCAAGGCTACATGTTGGAGCTATGAAAAGCATGGGAATTTTATGAAAATGAAAAATAAAATAGATCAAGTGATGGGTCTAAAAAGTATTCTCAAAATGATGGTGATGCCTTTTTCATGGCCTTGGAAGCACATGGCTTAAAATGTGTATGTTTGATAAACTTCAAAGCTTCCTTTCACATGACCAAATGTTAAGGTTGGTTTTTAAAGTATAAAGAATATGGTGGAAGGAAGATTTACCATGGAAATGAATTTCATCTAGATGTTATTTTCCATGGAAGAATCCTAATTTGATTCCTTGATGGATGAGTGAAGAGGATATACAATATAATAAATATCCTTAGTTTGGCATGAAACCTACTTTATGTAAATAATTTTTTAATGATTTGGTTGTGCATGTTGTTTTCTCAAGTGGAGTGTGCAAGATAATGAGAGGGTCTATGTTTCTTTCTAAGGGTGTTCATATGGGTGTTCTATTTCAACTAGATGCATGCATAGCTAAATGGAATAGTTTTTATGTTCCCGTAGTGGAAAGATCTACAAAATCTACATCTTCACCATTAGAACTAATAACAAAGAGGAGTCTTCCATCCACTTTTGATAATTATTATTTTTGGGTACACCTAAGGGTGTTCTCACTTCCAAGACCAAGTCATATATAGAGAAGGCAACATTATGCCACTCAATAATGGATCACATGGGTGAGAAGGGTCTAAGGATTATGAAAATAAAAAAAATTGTAGAGGGTTTAAATATTTGTGATCTTGAGCTTGATTTCTATGAATATTGCATATAACAAAAGAAACCATATTCAATTTTACTAGACTTGCCACAAATTTTCTATGGTGTTGGATCTAATTGATTATGATGTTTTTGATCCTCTAAATATTCCTTCAGTTTTGTATTGTGTTTCGTTAATATATGACTACACTAGAAGGACATGGGTGTATTTCCTTAGAAGTAAGTATGAAATATTTAATAATTTTGAAGAGTTAACATGTATTGTAGAAAATTAAATTGGTAGGAAGATTAAGGTTTTAAGAATTGATAATTGTGATGAGTTTTATTCAAAAAAAATTTATAAATTCTATAAGGAACATGGGATATAGAGGCATAAGAAAAATCAATATACCCTTCAATGGAATAGAGTTGCAGAGAGAATTAAAATTGTGTTGATGGAGAGGGATAAAAGTGTTCTTAGTGGATTTAAATTGAAACAAAAAGTCTAGATATAAGGGATTGCTATAACTTGTCACATGATTAACAAGTCTCCTACATTAACTCTTCTGGATAAGACTCTAATGGACTCTTGGTTGAGAAAAAATACCTCATTATAGTATATTAATATTTTTGATTGCAACAAATATGTTCATTTGTTGAAGGATAGGTATTTAAAATCAAAGAACAAAAATGTTACATGTATCTTTATTGGTTATGGTGTTGGTGTGTATTGAGTTTTACAATTCTTTGATATAACTAACATTTTGTTATGCCATTTGTATTACATGATATGGATTTATATGCAGATCAAATAATATGTTCCATGTCATAACAAATACTCATGGGATCTCATAAAGTACTCCTAACAAACAATAACAAACAAACCTAGTTAAGGGGATGTGAATGATTAAATAATCTCAACACCCCCCCCCCCCAAAATTACATAATTCTCCAAATTGGGATAGATGGACTAAAAGAACTTGGTGAACATGTTTGATAGTTCATAAAAATATAAGGTATGATTAGGGACACACACATCTACTTGTGAAAAATAATAGTGAAGCTTGCCTCACTATGCTTCTTTGCTAGGATTGACCTTATTCGACTTTAGCCAAGGATAGGGACAAACACATCTACCCATGAAACCAAGTATAGAGACAAACACATCTATCCAAGGTCATACAACAAATTTGAATAGTGACAAACACTTATATCTATCAGCAGTTATGAACAATGACATGCCAACTCTCTTTAAAAGTGTCCTTGGATGCCTAGGATGTAATTGAAAATTAAATTTATAATTTAAAGTCCTTGAGAATGTTGGAATTAGTTGTTATATGCATTCATAAAGGAGGTAGAGTTTTTAATGGAAGTTATTGAGCTATTTTTAGCAAATTTTTTAACTTGTAATGAGAATTAAGTAGTGGAGTATCTTGAATGTTATTGGGAGGTTCCATATAAGTTAGGCGATGATTTTAGACACCTACCTTGGAATATGGGCCATTATGGAGGAGTTATAGGTCAAAGTTGATAGTTATTATTGCTATGGAGGTTTTCTCTTCATGAATCATTTGGAGTTACATTTATTATTCCCATAAGAGCCTCTTTGTTTTAGACTTTGGATTTATTATATTTTACTATAGTTTTATGGTGTATTGTTTAGGAAAACTCTTTATGATATTCCTCTCCCATTTATCTATAAATTAGGGGCATGAGATAATAGTATTATGATATTTTTTACTAGTAAATAGGTGTTGTTGGATTTTTTCAAAGTGAAGAGAGTCTTAGTGTGTGGATGTATCTCATATTTGAAGATTAATACATACTTGTCATCTTTCTCATCTGGATTTTTTCTTGACATGGTTTTCTGATTTATTTCTTATTATTGATTTATGAAATCACATTAATAATATCATGGTAATCCTATTGGCTTGTTGATTAGTGGTTGTGTAATGTCCTATAATGTTGTAATTAAGATTTGACTAGGCTAGCCTCTTTAACTAACATTTTTCTTTTGTAAAATTTTTGTTATCTAATATAATTATACAAGCTTTTTGCCTTTTACCAAAAAAATAAAAAATAAAAAATATTATGGTAATCCTTGTTTAAAGAAAAAAATTCAAAAATGCATACATATGTACACAAGTTATTCTTGTAGCAGTTTCACCTCATTTTTCAATAAATTAAGCATGCATTGAACTTATATGAAGTGTGTTCATATAATGATTTAATAATTCTAGTACGATTCTCTTATATATGCTCTATGGCAAGTCCTTATATAACTCCTTGATTGATCTCCCATGTGATTTAGTACCTTTAAATATAATAACCAAGCACACAAACCAAACACAAATGTCAATTAGGTCAAATCATAATGGCTAGTAGGAGGGAGTTAACATGATTAATATGATTTAAAAATTTAAAAGGTCATGGTTCAAATTTGTAGTTACAAAATTTACCTAGGTCAAGTCCACATCCACATCTTTGATCTAGGTGATAGTCCATGGACCAATTAGGATTCAAACCTAGGACATCCCATTTGTTGCTAAGGTGCTTGACTATTGAGCTCCTAGCTCAATTTGTGATTAGATATTTTATAATTTAGGTTTTGTTTATTTCTCCAACACCCCCTTTGAGCCACATGTACTATGACCTAGCTTTGATACCAGGTTAATTTTTCATCCACTAGCTAGGACTTGAACCTAAGACATCCCATTTTTGTTGGCACACTTTGTCAATAAGCTACTGGTCCACTTTGTAACTAGTCCTTTTATAGTTTGAGTGTGGTTCATTTCCCAAACATTCTCACTTTTCAACTTAACTAGAACACTAAAATCAATATTTTTCAATTTGTGTCAATTATACCAGACAAATGATCAAGAATTTAAGAATGATGTAAAATAACTAGTTGTGGAATTTTTTGTGTAGATTAAATTTATAACTTAAAAAAAATGAATAATTATTTCTATAGTCAATATCCTTGTCATGTTAGATATTGTCAATTCGATGACCCTTCTCATAAATGTATCTAATTATTAGGCCATGAATTAGGTTGTCTACTAATTGTATTTATTGACAACTCATGGATAAATAACATAAAACTATAACGAGTCAAGATTTTACTAGTTGGAGGTTTTAGGGTGAAATGAAAGATGATACATTGACAATTTTCATAAGGCAAAGATAATGGGATTGAATGATATACAAAGTCTCTTCAACACTTCGTTCAAGTAAAATAAATGCAAGAAATAATGCTATGAAGGAGAAAATTAGGTGAAAGCTTAGAGTTATGTCCTCTTTCAAGCCAACTTATCAACAAAAGTAAATTTTCAAAAAAAATAACTAAAAGTTAATTTTGATGAAACATATCTTCTTGGTGCAGGAGCACCTACACCTTATTGTCAAAATTTGATCTTTTAGAGGCTTGATAGATGGTCAGTAGGGTAGATTAAGGTGTTTTGGGTTTAATTACTCTAAATAAGGTCAAAAAAGGCCATTTAATATGTAATTGGGTAGTTTGGAGTCCTAGGTGTCAAATATGTAAAAGTTGCACAAAAAAGTTGTAATTGTTGTCAAGGAAAATGTTGTCAAAAATGTAATTTTGAAGGAATATGAAGGATCAATATTTCAAAAGTTAGTTATGTACATTGGGGAAGTTGAAAATCAAATTTAAATGCTATAAGAAGCCTCTCCAAGGCTCGAACAAGGTGGTTAGTTGATATCTTGAAGATTTCCAATCAAAGGAACAACATTTTTCTGTAAATTTACACTATTTTTTGAATTTTTCTTCTTTTGTATGATCTTTTACAGTGAGACACTGCTCTGCAAATTATTCTAATTTGATGTAGTTTGACTTAGCTTTCATTTGAGACCAGTTTGAGGGAATATAACTAAATTTTGAGCAAGTTCTCATTAATTATTTGTTGCTCCGCTGTTTACACAGTTTAAATTGCTGAAAGTCTTTTAAAATGTTTCCTTGACCCATTCCACTTTATGTTTTCCACTGTTTCTCATGGAATGGGTCTAAAACAGTCTAATTTAAGTGTCTCCATGTTTTTATAGGTTGTGGAATCATGTTGGTCATATTTGGAAGATGCCCTAGGGCTGGTGATGGCATTTTTCTATGTGAAAGTATGGTGTTGTGGTAGGGTTTCAAAGAAATGTTGAGAGATCAGTCAAGGTAAAGGTTGTTTGACCTTGAATAGGGTATTTATGATGTGTTTGGGGCATTTTTTGAATTTGGTAAGCCCGTGAGTTGTGTTTTTCAACAAACCCTAGGTCTTGTGCATGGAACTTGAGGGTTTCTTAGAATAGTATGGTATGAGTCTTGAATCTGTGAAATGGCCAATGAATTTGGTGTTTTGTGTCAATTTTAGTGATTGTCAAAAGTGATTAGGTGAAAACAAGTGTTAGAGAGGTACCTCCTTTGTTATTTTGGGCTAATTTAGTAGCCTTAGAATAGGGCAGTTTAATGAATCTCTATAATGTTGCAAAGAGACCATTAGAGTTCTTTTGGAATTATGATTGGGGATCTGTGTGAAGTCTTAAATGATGTTTTGCGGGCCTTAGTACGGCCTTCTCTAAAAGATAAGTCCATTTGTTGTAGAAGCCTCTTGTTGAGTAGTTGAAACAAGTTGTGGAATTGTGTTGCATAGGTTGATTTCTTGTCAAGGATTGATCAACTTGAAGTTTTTTGTGAGTGTCACCACCTATCTTGCATCAAAGTGGTATCAGAGCACAAGGACAAGATTCCTTGTGGTTTTTTTTTACAAGTTTGAAGAAGAAGGTGAAGAGTCAAGGTTGTAAGGATGCCTCCAAAAGGTGTTGGTGTTGCTAGAGAGTTGCAGGACCTGAGAGAGAAGCATGCCAAGCTTTTGGAGTCACATAATGTAGTGTTGGAAAGGCTTGTTGCCTTGGAGACAAAGAAAAGAAGAGAAGGGAATGATGAGAGTGAAATAGAGGAAGATGATGAAGAATATGAAGATGTTGATGAGGAACTAGACCCTAAAGATCAGAGGATGGTGAATATGCTCAAAGTAGTGAAAGGTGAATAACATAAGGTAAAAGTTGATCTTCCTGTGTATGGTGGTAATTTAAATGAAGAGGAATTGCTTGATTCGATTGCTGCTATGGATAATTACTTTGAAAGTGAGGATATTTTAGATGAATAGGTGGTGAAGGTGGCAAAGAATAAACTCAAAGGTCATGCTCTTTTATGGTGGGACTATGAGAAATCAGAGAGAAGAAAACAAGGAAAATCAAGGATTACTTCTTAGGACAAGATGGTGCAAAAATTGAAAGGTAAATTTCTTCTGAAAGATTATGAAGTTCAGTTGTATAAAAAGTTGCAAGGATTAAAACAAAAGGATCTAGATGTTAAGGCCTACACTGATGAATTTTACAAACTAAGCATAAGATCAAGAAGGGATGAGGATGAGGCTGAAAAGGTGGCTAGATATCTAGGTGGTTTGAGATTTAATAGACAAGATGAACTTGTTGCTGCTAATCCAAAATCTGTTGAGGAATGTTTCCAATTAGCAATCAAGGTGGAGGAAAAGCTTAAAAGAAGGCAAGATAAATTAGTGAGAGGAAGAGGAGTGAACACGAGAGGGAGAGGAACAATCCCTACACCAAAGCAACCATTGGAAGAACAAGAAGGAGCAGATAGAGGTAAAGAGCAAGGTATTAATGTTGATACTAGAGGAGGTTTTAGAGGTAGAGGAAGGTTTAGTGCTAGTAGAAGTTCTAATGATTTTGTAGGGAGATGTTATACATGCAATGAATATGGTCATCCATCTTGGAAATATCCTAAAAGAATTGGCAGTTCATCAAGTGGTGAAAAGAGGATTGATAGGAGAGCACAGATCATTAAAGAAGAGGAGTGTGAAAGCAATCATTCTACAAGTTTGAGGGTTGCTCCTGAAACAGGGGAAATGCTGATGATGAGAAAGACAGTGTTGAAGGTAGCCAAAGAGGTAGAACCTTTGCAAAGAAAGAGCCTCTTCAAAACTACATGTAAGTGTAAGAATAAGGTATGCAAGATTGTAATTGATTTTGGGTCAACTGAAAACATGATGCCTACTGAGATGGTGAATAAGTTAAATTTGAAAAAAATACCTCATGAATTGCCTTATAAAGTTTCATGCTTAAGTGATGGACAATCTTTATTGGTAAATGAAAAGGTTGTGGTATATTTCCATATTGGAGGTTACAAGGATAGTGTTGTTTGTGATATTATTCCTATGGATTGTTGTCACCTACTCCTAGGTAGACCTTGGCAATATGATAGGCGAGCCTTGTATGATGGTAGAGAGAACACCTATACAATAGTAAAGGATGGGTGCAAGTTTGTCTTAACTCCTTTGGTGGAAGATGAGAAGGGTAAAGCCAAAGTGATAATGTGTGGGAAGAAAGAATTGGTAAAAGATGTGAAGGAAGACACAAATGGGAGAGCCACAGTCAATTTAAGGTCTAAAAATGCTTTGGCAGCAGGTAAAAAAGTTGCTTCATATTTGTTGATAGTTAATTGGACTAAAAATGTGTTGGTAGGGACATTGGTGTGTCCTTTGGTGGAGAATAAGGTTAGAGGGAAAGTGGTATCTGCTGGTGCAGTGAGTACAAATAATTGTAAGGACAACAAAGTGGTACAAAACACTTACAAGACAATAAGAGTGATGACAGTGATGGATAAATAGAATGGACAAGTGAGTAAGGGTAGTTGCAAGCATGGAGATGAAATAAGGGTAAAGACAATTCAAGAAGACTCTAACAAAAGTTTGTTTGTGGATGGTAAGGCAGGGACACAATCAGGAATAGAACAAAGTATTGGTAAAAGGCAGATGGTAGGACTAATGACAGAGATAAAGGCACATTCAAAAGCAAACAAAGTTGAGGATGCAAGGCAGATTAGGACAACACAGAATTTGGACCAGAGGAAAGTGTTTGCAGGCCAGTGGAATATGTATGCAACTTGGAGAGATTGGTATCAGATGCAACTCATGTGGCATGAGTCTTTTCTTGTGGGGGTGTATGGTGCAGGAGCACCTACACCTTATTGTCAAAATTTGATCTTTTAGAGGCTTGATAGGTGGTCAGTAGGGTTCCATTTAATATGTAATTGGGTAGTTTGGAGTCTTAGGTGTCAAATATGTAAGTCAAGGAAAATGTTGTCAAAAATGCAATTTTGAAGGAATATGAAGGGTCAATATTTCAAAAGTTAGTTATGTACATTGGGGAAGTTGAAAATCAAATTTAAATGCTATAAGAAGCCTCACCAAGGCTCGAAAAAGGTGATTACTTGATATCTTGAAGAATTTCAATAAAAAGAACGTTTTTCTACAAATTTACATTGTTTTCTGAATTTTTCTTCTTTTGTATGATCCTGTACAGTGAGACACTGCTCTGCAAATTATTCTAATTTGATGTAGTTTGACTTAGCTTTCATTTTAGACCGGTTTGAGGGAATATAATTAAGTTTTGAGCAAGTTCTCATTAATTCTTTGTTGCTCCCCTGTTTACATAGTTTAAATTGTTGAAAGTCTTTTAAAATGTTTCCTTGACCCATTCCACTTTTCGTTTTCCACTGTTTCTTGTGGAATGGGCCTAAAACAGTCTAATTTAAGTGTCTCCATGTTTTGATAGGTTGTGGAATCATGTTGGTCATATTTGGAGATGCCCTAGGGCTAGTAATGACATTTTTCTATGTGAAAGTATGGTGTTGTGGTAGGTTTTCGAAGAAATGTTGAGAGATCAGTCAAGGTAAAGGTTGTTTGACCTTGAATAGGGTATTTATGATGTGTTTGGGGCATTGTTTGAATTTTGTAAGCTCGGGAGTTGTGTTTTTCAACAAACCCTAGGTCTTGTGCATGGAACTTGAGGGTTTCTTGGAACATTATGGTATGAGTCTTGAATCTGTGAAATGGCTAGTGAATTTGGTGTTTTGTGTTAAGTTTAGTGACTTTAAAAAGTGATTGGGTGAAAACAAGGTGTTAGAGAGGTACCTCCTTTGTTATTTTGGGCTAATTTAGTAGCCTTGGAATAGGGTAGTTTAATGAATCTCTATAATGTTGCAAAAGAGACCATTAGAGTTCTTTTGGAATTATGATTGGGGATCTGTGTGAAGTCTTAAATGATGTTTTATGGGCCTTTGTACGACCTTCTCTAAAAGATAAGTACATTTGTTGTAGAAGCCTCTTGTTGAGTAGTTGAAACAAGTTGTGGGAATTGTGTTGCATAGGTTGATTTCTTGTCAAGGACTAATCAGTTTGAAGTTGTTTATGAGTGTCACCACCTATCTTGCATTAGTTCTAGATACATATACTCTAGCTAAATATCATATAGGCCTACAACATTAATCCCACTATCCATTATATATATATATATATCACTTTGGGTCCAATTTGCCAAAAAAACAAAATTATTTGAAAAAATTGATGTTCTCACAACTTCTACTCACATAAAAACATTTTCTAAAAATCTTCAAAATACTATTTTGTAGAACTATAAGTATAGCTTTTTAAAAAATTGATATTTTAATTAGTTTTTATATTTATTTATTTTAACTAAAAGTAGGTCATTAGCACAAAAATATTCAAGATTGGTTGTCTTTTAAAGAAAAACTTCTAAATTTTATTTTAAAAGTTTAGAAAAATATGATGCACTAGAAGAATTCCATGCTAAGATTTTTTTTTTTTGGATAAATAGTTAATACAAAAAGTTATGTATCATCAAAATAGTTATTTTTTTGTACACTCATCTTTCAAGATTTATTTTTAAAATGTATTTATTGAAATAGGGAAGAAAAAATAATGCACTAAAGTTTCAATTTATTAATACAAAAAATTGAAGGAAGAAAAAGAGATTTACTATATATAAAGGTGTGTCCCACTCAACCTCATTTTTTTACATTTTATTAGTAACTAAATTATAGTGTCAATTTTACAAAAAAAGCTTAGAAATATTTTTTATTTTAAAAATATGAATATTAAATATACTAAAAGATGTATATTTCATAGTTCACATTATTTTAAAATTCAAAATGTATAATCACTTTCTAATGATTTAAGTTACAAAGTTAGATCAATGTTGATCATTTCTTTTATTAAAGTAGGACACAATTTTGAACTTTCACCCAAGTTCAAATAATCACTTCAAGTGAAAATGATGATTTAGATAGTGATGGTTTAAGGAAAACCCGATGAACCAAGGAGACTTAAAGTGCTATGTTTTGTTGTACTTCTCAATTGGCATAACTAGTTTGAAGGAGCAATTTAAGTGGTTGAGTATGAAAAAAATCACAACAAGAGAAAAGGGAAATTTTACCTAAGTATGACCATTTCCCTTTATTAGTGGCAATGTAAATGTGAAAGATAAAATATAGTGGTTAAGTGGTTGAAGATGTGCACCTAGTAAATAAAAACATAAACAAAAAATGAAGTTACATGTTTATGTTAGCAGTGCCAAAGATAAACCATTGCAAAAGTATGACTCAATTGGTAATATACTGTTGAGCATGTAACTAGTAGTGTAATATTTGTAGTATTAAATGAATATTGTGCTTTCACCATGTCTTAGCTAGGAGAAAATGACAAGTATGATGGCAATCAATTCAAAAAAATCACACCAACATTGAATGAACTTGAAGTGCTAAGTCACCACATTAAAAAGGTGACTCAATTAGCAATGAATTTATATAGTTATGCTCAATATAATACCAAGTTAAAACATAAGTAAAGTCATTTTTATTTTTTTTGGGGGGGGGAACATTACTCTAATTACATGAAAGCATAATAGGGGTTTAGATAAATTGTGATAAATCTAAAACACCTATTTCTATTTTAAAAGAACACTTACTATTTTATGGCACCCTTATCCAATCAAAAAATTATGGAAATAAAGCAAGAGTACAAGCAAGTATAGCCTATTTTAGAAAATCTTATGTTCATTCTTAAACCCATACAAACTTTACTTCAACTATCAAGAATCCAAAATAAAATATTACATCCTTATTTTCATTTTGAATATAAATTCAAGAGATTGAAATGGGACGTGTTTGTGTTTGAAGCATCATGGTCAAACGTAATTCAAAATTACATAAGGTTGTTGTCATAAGTGCACGATATTAGTCCGAGAAACTCAATATTTATCACAATTTTTTGTTGTTAAAAATGATCACTACTATCACATTAAAACCTCTTTTAAAAGTTTGTTTTCTTAGTAAACAATAAGCTCTTCTTTTTAATTTTCTTATATTTTAAGTCATAAAGAGAAAGAAGTCACTTTGAAAAATATAATTATATGAATATACCATAGAGCCCAAAACACACTTATTGGACAATTATTACCATATTAGGCACATTATGTTAGGGCATAGTACTATTCTTTACTTGAATACTAATGAAAATTTTGGAGCTAGAAATAATTTGGCAACCAACTTAGTAGAAAGTGAGCTCATCCAAGTTACTTATCTTCCCATGACTATTCAATCTCCTAAGTTAATCACAACATGTTCTTGTTACTATTATCCTAACACCTAAAGGATCATTTATTTCAACAACCAAAAAAAATGTTGATTGGATGTTGAAACACTTGAATCTATTTTTGTATTATGGATCTACAAGGAGACAAATGCTTGATCTAAAAGAATAAAAAAATTGTTGGGATAATAATGTACAAGAATGCCAAAAGGAAATTGCACAAAAGTGGCTCAAAGAACCCAAGAGACCCTTCTGCCTACCAATATTATACTAAAACAATTTGAAAGAATAAATTGGTCTAATGACCACTATTCTTAATACAATTATCAACCAAGTGGAAGAAAAAGCCTTAAAAAAATGAATGTTTTACATGATCACCCACATTTGTGATGGAATAAAGTACATTGATTAAGCTCATTTAATTAGCAATTCTATTCATATTCAATTGAAAAAGCTCTTTGATACCAAGACCTTTCATAAGGTATCTTATCCAAGTTACTCTTTAGTGCAAGATAATAAGTTTTTAGCACTTAACCATATGCAAATATGAGGATGATTTTAATTAAACTATTCATGGTTGGAATACTAAGAAGGAAACAAAATATTTTAATATATTCAATGATGTTTTCATCAAGTTCATGGTGAAATATTTAGGCGATGAAACTTGTGAATGAATCTCATATCGAGATAGAATGGTTTTGATTAATAGGGAAAAACAGGTTTTGAAGGGACCCGAAACCCTTTACATCAGAAACAAAATGTTGCTCCAAAAAATATTCAAGAGTCTACCAGCAGCAACCCAATAGCCAAAAAACCAACCACCACAGGTGCCCAACTAAAAGAATACAATCAACAACCAGCGACACCCACCAGAAAAACAATAGATAGAAGACAAACATCAAATAGAAATAGAAAGAAACAAGAAACTAGTTAAGGCCACTCAGAGTTTTGGCCACCTCAATCTGCTAGTTTTTATGTTTTTCAACCATATCCAACAACTCCTTTTTCTCAGCATCAAAAGCTTTCTTCCATTCAGTTGAACCTCTACCAATAGGTACCTTGTCATCATCCTTCATAGTTTTTTTACCCTTACCCTTAGCCATTTTCTCTTTCTCCATGATCTCTGAGAAGAAAAATTGATCTTCTCTGAGCTGCCCAATTTTCTTAAAGAGAATTTCCAAGGCTTTTGCACTATTTGTAATCGAGGTATGGCTTACCTACAACAATTTTTTGATATCCCCATTAATACTAGCAACCTTGGCCTCAAGGGCCTGCCTTCTATCCTCGCACAATACCTTGAAATCATTAAACGAACCTTCTAGTTCCACCATTCTATCAATGAGGATGTCAGACACAGAGGCCTTCTAAACATTCTGCATATTCACCTTTAAGCCTCCTATTTTAATATTAATTTTATTGAATTCCTGCAAAGTCCATTTGGCCAATTTTAAGGTTCCCATAGCCCCAGCCCTCACCATGTCCAGCAAGCCAAACATAGAAGTATCATCCTCATCCAGGTACGAAAAATCCTCTGAAAGAGGATCAATCTTCAAGGGTGGATTAATATTTTTCTTTTCCTCCCCCTCCACATTCAAATCCCCAACCTACTTCACAAGAGACACCTTTGAAATGTCATGAACTGGAGAATACTCCACAGTCACCATTTTATCCGCAGGAACCTTACCTTCCTCTACCTCCTTAGGGTCCATGGTTGTAACTATAGAAGCCTTCTTCTTCAAATTGGCCAATCTCTTCGACAATCTTCTTGGTTTCTCAACCGACCCAACATTAACCTGGGCCCCAACCTCAATAGCCCCACCAACAACACCTTTACCAACAACCACTTTCACAGCCTTGGGAGAGGACCCATTCGACCCAACCTCCGTATCATCACTCCCAGAAGAGGCTAGCCTCTTAGGAGCCCTATTACTCTTAAAACCCACCACCTTCCTTTTCTTGGAAGCCGAAGCCACAGCCACAGGGAAAAAATATTCCTCATCCTCATCCCAGTCTTCCTCCTCCTTCGACGAGGATTTTGAATCTGACGACCCTGATAAATCACTAAAAACCTCTTCCTTGCCTTTGATGGCCTAAGTCAGGGTTAGAGATTGGACATGCTCCATAATAAGCAAAATAAAACCTTCATGGAGGACAAGGGCTCTCCTATTCTTCAGATGAGCATACATTAAGGATTCCAATGAAGATAAAAGGAAGAAGGGAAATCAAATAAAAAAACCATGCCTGAATTGATTAAAGAGAGTGAAATGGTGAACAAGAAGAGCCTTAAATCTCCCTTCTAGCGTCACATATCGCATCATCACCTTCACAACCCTAGCCCAGATTTTCTTGAGGGAGGTTCTATCATATCCCCAGCTCTCCAACCTGACCAAATTATTCCGCTCATCATCCTTAAAAACTGGGTCATCACTTCTTCATTACTCTTTTTGTCTTTGAAAAATTTCCTTCCCATAGTCGGCATGCCAGTAATGGTGGCAACAAGTTCTTCATTCACCTCCACCTCCATCCCTTTCAACACCACTTTGCGATTATGCCAAAGCGAGATAAACTTGGTCGAGGCATCAGGGTCATGACTGTGTAATCTCTCCAAAAATGGAGTGAAATTGTCATGATGAAGGATGTTCCAGAGCTTCTTCTTCTTCCTCTAAATATCACCACATGAATGTGGCTCAACTCAGCTTCTATCACCACCCATTGTATCCCAAATAGAACACACAAAACCCTAGTGAAAGCTACCCAAACAAAAGTGCAAAACCCATAAAACACCCTGAAAGCACGCTAGATGGGAAGAAGTACAAGGCCATAAAAGCCACAACAACTTATCTGACACCATCATTTCTTAAAATTTTTCTAGCATCCTCAGGAATGATCAACCCTTCCTCCCACGAGCGAAATTCACTAAAGCTAACAACCAAATTGGCAAAAAAATTGGCAAGAGAGTTTCCTTCCCAATAAACATGAGAGACGCGGGTCTCTTCGCAAGATTGCAACATCATTACCATATCCTTTATTAGTTGATCCATGTTCCAACTTGGGGGATGAGTACCACACAAATAGTTTATGATATTCATATAATCACCTTTCACCCAAACTTTGGAAAACCCCTTGCTAATAGCATATCTAACACTCATGAATGCAGCCTTCGCCTCCGTGCAATGATTATTCTGAGTACCCAATGGGACTGCCACCATGCCAAGAAGTCTGCCAAAGTTATCTCTTAACACCCCCCACATCCAGCAGGTTCAGGATTCCCCTTCGCTAGCCCATCAAAATTGATTTTGATCCACCCAGTCGGGGGTGA
The DNA here is from genome assembly GCA_007258455.2 of Sequoia sempervirens. Taxonomy (NCBI): domain Eukaryota; kingdom Viridiplantae; phylum Streptophyta; class Pinopsida; order Cupressales; family Cupressaceae; genus Sequoia; species Sequoia sempervirens. The sequence goes on along the minus strand of VDFB02000015.1, from coordinate 167,981,020 downwards.
CTGCCATCTTGTGTTCTTCCTTGCCATAGAGCTAGCCTTGGGAGAGATAACAAGAACCAAATAAATTTTCCAATTCAAAATCATCTTAAGATCATATCTAGCAAGGCACATAGCCGGATCACACCGAACAAAGTCAGATCTAATAAGAGTGAAATTCTCCATAATAGCCCGATGGACTTTGAAGAAAAGACTCTCAACCTTCAGCTTGGATTCTTGAAAGATATTGTTATTTCTTTCTTTCCAAAGTCCCCAGGCAATATGCAGGACCATAAGATCCCAAAGCCCACACAACACAGGAGAATAAGAAGGGCACTTCCACCAATCATAAAACTTAGCCAAGGAGTCTGGAAAGACCCATCCCAAGTCCCAAAGTCTAAGGAACTTGCTCCACAAGGCAAATAAGTAATCACACCCAATGAGGATATGAAAAGCATTCTCCTCATTAGCTTCACAGAACACACACCTATTAGGAATGGAAAACCCCCTCTTGCAAAGATTGTCAATCGTAAGGATTTTACCTTGCATAATCAACCAGTAAAAGACATTCACCTTAGGAGTAAGCTGCTTATTCCATAGCCTCCCCCAGAACATAAAAGACTTCAGAGTAACTAGGGAATTCAAAAAAGCAAAGGCCACAAAAAAATTACCACTTGCACACGGAGCCCAAACCACTCTGTCATGCCGAGGAAACACTAGAATTTGAACCTTATATAAGAAGTCCTTAAGAATCTTCAAAGACTAGTCCCAAACATAAAAATTCTTCCAAACCCCATCTTCAAAGTAATCTGCCACCTTGACTCCAAACAGATGTTTACACAGGGGAGCAATAGGAGGAGCCCAAGGAAGAGAAATAAGAGGGCAATCCCCACACCAAATGTCATCCCAAAAGAGAATCCTAGTCCCATAGCCCAATAGCCACTTAACACCTTTAGCAATCACATCTCTACAGAGCAAAATATTCCTCCAGAAGCATGAACCAGATGGGATCTCCTCTGCATAAATCAAATCCCAAGGCCTATCGAGATGGAATATTGTATACAATTGTCAATTACACAGGTATTTCTAGGACAAACTAAGTGAATGGTATGGATTCTAAGAATAGGGGTATTGAGTTTTCTAAACTCAATCTCAAATATTATTAAAAGAATGGGTGTTTCAACTTCAAATACATCATGATCCAAAGGCTTATGACTAAATTTGCATGTGTACTTAACATGGAAGACCGTTGGGAAAATTTACTCATTAAGTATGGTGCACATCAAAGGAGAAATAACATAATAACTTTGGATCAACTACGAGAATTTTCATGTAACCAAGTATCAAATGAATTAAAGGATTTGAGTGAAGATATTGTACCTCAATCTATTTAATTTCAAGAGGAGACATTCAAATTTTATATCTAGTTGACTAGCCAATTCAAGTGGTATAACTAAATATTGGATGAACAAAATAGTCATGAATAGGTCAAAAAGATTCTTGTAGAGGAAAATAAGTGAACAAGCAAGAGTTATCACACAAAGAGAAAGATCAAAAATATAAAAAATAAGTAAAGAAACAACTCCAAGAGACTTAATTATTAGAGTTGAGGACTAAAAAATTAAGATGAAATAATCTAGTGAAGTGGAAGGAAGTTCAAAGCTTGATAAATTGAAGTTATTTCCTAAGAAAAGATTAAAATGACCTTCACTCATTCACGTTAGTAGTTCTCAGATAATTGAGATAAAAGTGTAAAATCTTATATATAAAACTAATATTCAATGCAAAGAAGTTATTGGAATTCCCAAAACTATCATATATACATCTCCAACTTTGATAATCTATCCTAGTAAAGAAATGATAAGGTCAAGATCAAGAATAAGCAAAGGAAAACTTGAACAAGAAGAGAAGAGTAGTGCTTGAACTACCACATAATCTAAAGGTAATTTCCAATTTAATTTTAAAATAAAATATCAAAACAGATAAAATATAAACAAGCTTTACGAAGTACAAGGAAGGGTTCATTGTTGTTGAAATTATTGTCCCCAACATGAATAATAATGTCCAAGGTTTATAGGTTGTTCATTTCCAATTTTCAGAGGCCAATTTAGAACTAGTGAACAAGAGGTAACATTAAATTCTTACATCTCATCACAAAAAAATAAAATATATGCTAGTAAAATATTGTAAGGTAAAGGTAATATTAAAAACATCGAATAGGAAGTTGAGAACCTGTATTGCTCATCTTGTCCACATGGCCAATTCAAAGTAAAAAATAAATTCACCATTAGGTGTCAGGCCATAATAGTGGTTTACAGATCTGAGATGGCGCCAAGGCGGCTGGGTGCTGCAGGCTATCGCCTCAGTCTCACTGCTTCCTTTGGTCTGTGCTGGGGGTGAATCGGTGGGGGTTTTCTGGCGCGCGGGGGTTGTGGCTGGGGTGGCCACATTTCTTCTCTCTTTCGGTGCTTTCTGCAGCAGATTTCGGGCTTTTTCCTGTGCGTTATTTTGTTCTGCATGCTGTGACTGGCGGGTGGTCTGGTGTCTGTGGGTAGGATCCGGCCCTTTTTGGTGACTAAATCTTGGTGGAGGGAGGCTGGGGATTTCTTTGTGCCCTTCATTGGCTGCTTCAAGCTATCGGCGGTTTTGGCCCCGAGCCTTGCATGGCTCCAAACGAGACTTCTCCTGGTGGCAAGGGGTTGTCTTTCAAGGATACGGTGGTGGGATGCAATCCATCGGTATCAGTTCACATGAATCCATTTTTTGGAGAATCTGGATCTGGAATGGGAGAGTCTTCATATTTATCTGGAGGTTTTAGGCCCTCAAAGGTGAATGGGTGTCTTGCCAAGTGTGACAATAGGCCGGTTGTTGAGATCCAGCCTGAAGCTGTTGTGGATGATATTAACTACCTTTCAAATCATGCTCTGATTTGTAAGTTCCTCGGGATACGGGTATCGTTGCCTTTTCTGGAATCCTGGGCTCGGCGTACCTGGTCTCCAGAGGGGGATATGGATGTTATGTTGGCAGCCAACGACTATTTTCAAGTGGTCTTCTCTTGCATGTCGGACAGGAATAAAGTCTTTGAAGGAGGGCCCTATTTCTACAATCAGGTGGGGCTCTTCATAAAGCCTTGGCATATGGGTTTCAACCCTACAGAAGAGCTCCCCTCGCGGGTTCCGGTTTGGGTGAGATTACCATGGCTTCCTTTAGAATTCTGGAGGGAGGACATTTTTAGCTTAGTTGCAAGCCAGCTTGGAAAACCAGTTGGTCCTTCGAGACAGACTATGGAGAAGAAGGTAATTACCTATGCTCGAGTATGTGTTGAAATTGATTTGAATAAGCCTTTGCCTGATTCTATAGAAATTCGGTTGGGATCAAGCTCATGGATTCAACAACTTGATTATGAAACACTACCATTTCGTTGCCGCTTGTGCCATGAATATGGGCATTTGCAGAGGATGTGCCCCAAATCTAAACCTGTAGAAGATTTAAAACTGGGGTCAGCTAGTGCACCTCCTAACCAAGATAAAGGGAAGGCCCCCATGAGAGAGGACAAGGAGGGTTTCATTCCTGTAAGAGCTCGTAACAAGGGTCGAGGCCAAAAGCGGACCTTTAAAGATAGACAAGTAGATGAGGTTTTCAATAAGTTTGATGCCCTAGATGATCTGGAACAGTTCGATGGAACTATTGCTAATATGCCTTCTGGACAAGATCTCTTGGAGGTAGGGGAAACAGGTGGGGATGAGAACAACGTCACTCAGACCAATCCGCAGGAGGGAGTGACTGCGATTCAGATGGATAAAGACATTTCTGTGAGGCCGATGGGGGAGTTGGGAGCCAGTGGAGGCATGGAGTTGCAGGAGAGCTCTGCTCCTTTATGCTCTAAGTCTTCTGCTAGGATAGATCGGCAGGAGGAGAGCAAAAGTAAGGGATCCCCTTCTGTTTTAGGTATTCATCAGAAGGCCATTAAAAAGGATGCTTCAGAGAAGTCCCTTAAGGTGGGAAGGAAGAAAGACCAGGAAAAGGTGAAGTTAGTAGGAGAGACCTTAGTGGAGTCTGGTGCTGTGAAGACCATTGATTCCCACTTTCCTCTATCTCAGAAATGATTGTTCTCTCATGGAATGTAAGGGGGTTGAATAGCATCCCTAGACAAAAGGCTATTCGGGAATTGATTAAGTCTTATTCGCCTGAGGTGGTTTTTATTCAGGAAACTAAGTTATCTATTGATAGGATGCTTTCCACAGCTACTAAGATTTGGCCTAGAAGCCTCTATCAATGCATTGGTGCTCAAGGATGTTCGGGAGGCTTGGCTCTGTTATGGGATCCTCGCAAGCTTGTCCCACTCTGGTGGATATCTAGTCGGTCTTCTATCTCCCTTGTGGCCACCTATTGTGAAACCGGTGAGACTCTTCTCTTCACTAATGTTTATGCTCCAACTGACTTCATGGGAAAAGCTTTACTTTGGTCACATATAGGATGTGTTCGTTCTCTTGCTCCTTTGTTCCCCTGGATTATAGCAGGGGATTTTAATGCTGTTTTAAGTTTAGAAGAGAAGCGTGGAGGTAATCCTAGGCTTGATCCTTCTACGAGCCTTTTGCGAAGTAATATTGAAAGTTTGAAGGTTGTGGATATTACACCTTCCAATGGTTTGTTCACTTGGAATAATAGAAGATGTGGGGCAGAGGCGATAGCTGAAAGGTTAGACAGGTTTCTTGTGTCCTGCTACTGGATGGCGGATTGTTGGAATACCAGATCGGAGATTTTGGACTGGAGAGGTTCAGATCACTGGCCAATTCTTTTGTCTGCCTCTAAGTTTCGAATGACAAAGAATCCCTCTTTTAAGTTTCAGCTTATGTGGTTGAGGGATGCCTCTCTTCACGATCATATGCTTGCTTGGTGGGGGGAAGGGAAGCCTGCTTATGGCACTGCTATGTTTTCCTTTGTTAAGCAATTACAGTTTGTTAAGTTTAAGCTGAAAAGGTGGAACAGGATGTTTTTTGGCAACCTCTTCGCAGCTAAGAGAGATGCCCAGCTAAGGGTGGACACTATTACTCGTCAAATTAGAGAGCAGGGTCTATCTGATGGGCTATTTAGAGAAGAAGCTATGGCGCTGAGAGATTTGGAAGAATGGGAGCTTCGCGAGGAGATCTATTGGAAACAAAAAGCTCGGATCGATTGGCTACAGGAAGGGGACAGAAACACTAAGTTCTTCCACAACACTGTAAAAGACAGAAGACAAAGGAGTGCTCTCAATTCTCTCATGACAACATAAGGGAATTTGGTTTCCTCTCATTGGGAGATTGCCCTGGAGGCCACTCATTTTTTTGGCAGTCTATTTTCTGAGGATTCTGATCCTGCTAGGGCTGAGGAGGATTTGGTGCTGGAGTGCATTCCCCCCATTGTCACTCCTGAAATGAATGAGGCTCTCATTAAACCTATCTCTCTTTCTGAGATAGAAGCTGTGGTGTTTGGAATGAAGAAGGGTAAAGCCCCGGGACCCGATGGGTTTCCTATAGAGTTCTTCCAGGCCTTTTGGGACATTGTCAAGATGGACCTCTTTGAAGTGGTGCAAGAATCGTTTAACAATAAGCAAATGCTTAAGGCTCTGAATGCTACCTTCCTTGCCCTCATCCCAAAAAAGGAAGGTGCTAACTCTCTTAACTTCTTTAGACCTATTGCTTTGTGCAATGTCACGTACAAAATAATCACTAAAGTGATAGTTGAACGATTAAAGCCATGGCTCAGTAATCTCATCTCTGAGCAAGGGGGATTTGTTACAGGAAGGCAGATTTTGGATGGGATTATTATAGCAGCTGAAGCTATGCACTCTATGGCGGTCTCAAAGGAGAAAGCCATGTTCATAAAGCTTGACATGGCCAAGGCTTATGATAGGGTCAGATGGAGCTTTTTGCAAAAATTTCTCCAAGCTTTTGGCTTTGGGAGGGAGTGGATTAGTTGGGTTATGAGCTGCATTACCTCACCCTCTTTTGCTGTCCTGATCAATGGTGAACCTACCGATCTCTTCGGGGCAGCCAGAGGCCTTAGGCAAGGGGATCCTCTCTCCCCTTACCTTTTCATTTTGATGGCAGAGGGCTTGGGAAGGTTTCTCAAGTCTCAAGTTAGGCAGGGTCTGATTCAGGGTTGGAAGTGGGGGCATGGCATTCCTCCTTCTTCCCATCTCCAATTTGTGGATGATACGTCTCTGATGGGTGCTGCTAGAATTCAGGAGGCTATTAATTTCTGAAGGGCTTTGGATATTTATGTGAAAGCCTCAGGACAAAAGATTAATGAAGAAAAGTCTCACATCTTTTTCTTCAATACCCCTGCTCCCATTCAAGCTAGGATTTCTCGGATCTTGAGGTTTCAAATTGGAACTCTTCCTTTTGTGTATCTTGGAATCCCTCTTTCAGACGAAAGACTGTCAAGAGGTGTGTGGCAGGAAATTTTGGATAAATTTCGGAGCAAGGTGAGTCATTGGACCCATCGGTGGCTTTCAACTGCTGGTAGGGTGACTCTTTTGAAGTCCGTTGTCCAGGCTCTTCCTATCTATAGGTGTCTTGTACAGACTGCCCCGGCTGGTTTCATCAAGGACTTTGACTCCCTTTCCAGACAGTTTTTATGGACAGGTAATTTGCTTTCCTCCAAGTGGAGTCTGGTCAAATGGGATTGTGTTTGCAGATCAAAGCAGGATGGGGGCCTTGGTTTGCGGAAAACGAGCTTGATCAGTAGGGCTCTTGCTGCTAAGCTCTTTTGGAGATGGTGTACTAGCCAGGATCAAGGATGGGCTAAGATCCTTAATGTTAAGTATCTTGGAGGGGTGACTGGGAAAGATGTTCCAAGATACAACTTGACAGGAAGGGGATCCATGGTTTGGGATACTTTGAAGAAAGGAGAGCAACTTGTCAAGAAGGGTCTTT